>JARHVA010001479.1:1707500-1942500 GCA_037957365.1 Torreya grandis
ACTTTTAGTGTGTGACTACAATCTATCCACCTATCCATGTAGATATGCCACCTAACCCTACACCTATGATAATTATCTACCAATCTCAAAATGTGCATCTCACTCTTAAACTAATTAATACCATCATCAAAAATCCATATAACCTACACTTAGTGGTAATTCTACATGTGCCACATCAGATAGTCCTTGAAACTCTTGAGATATATTACTGACCAATTGAAATAAACTAGCATAAATAAGAGTTGAAGGAACCATAAGATTAATCATGTATTTTTTTTCATATTGATGTATCTTATCATCTAATCTATCATGATTCACTCTCTCAACCATAACAAACCATATAGACTCCTCTTTCACAACATCTATAAAATGCAAACTTAATATGCATTACATCTCATTTATATATATATATATATATATATATATATCTGAAAGACTAAATTTATCTAGCATATATATCATTCTAAACATTATAAAAATTAAAATATAACTTACCAATAGTAGACCTATATAATAAAACAAAAAGTACCTCCTATGCAATATGGATCTATGGTGGTATAGAACCTATATAAAAATAAGGCCAAATAAAATGATCATGATGCATACCACTATGAATCCACCTCATAATTAACCAACTTAGCATAGGATTCATTGTCAGAACTCCCTTTTGTGGATCTTATGGTGGTGCCTATAATGATGGATATTATTACGTATTCAGATACACTTGAGCTTAACTATATCCTAGTCACCATTATTATAACTCTAATTTTTTTATCTATGAAAAAGTCACATATTTATGTCACTTGATGGATCCTTCCTAATTTTCTCTCTTAAGTGAAACCTACAACTTTTGAAATAGTCAATTTGAGTCTTGATATAAACTCTTTACAACTTAGAAATATATGTTTTTGAATCAATAACTCTTTTATTCTAATGAAATTCTTAGGATATTATTACTTGACTTAGATAAGTCCTTTGTATGGGTTCAAACATCCAATATGACACTTGATAACCCAAAACCTAAACTCTATCTCAATACTGTTATAAGACTATTTTAGAATAATTAGTCCTTAAGAATGATTTTTTTGACTCTTACAGTCTTTATGTAGTATTTTTAATGTCATATATATATATATATATATATATATATATATATATATATATATATATATATATATATATATAATCTTTTGTGAAGAACCAATCTCAATTCATTAGTTTCTTAAAAAGATCATTTCTAAACCAATTTTATGTTTCAGGTCTCTAGGCCTAATTGGCACTTAGTAGGTCAAATAAATTATTAGATTATTTCTCCTCCTAATTTTTTTTCCTAAATACTATTAAATGATAATAAAAGTGTCCTCAAAATAAGATTATTGACTTCATATATAAGAATTGACATCCAAAACCATTTTTTTATTATATTGACAAATCAAAACCTACAAAAAAAACATTATCTCAGTCTACTTATTCTTATTTCATAGGGTCTCATTCATAAAAATAAGTATTTATATAGTTATTATACATTATCCTTAACCTTAATACAAAATTTGGTTGGATTCCACTAGTTGAAAATAAAGATATGAGTCTTTTAGTGTCACTAAATCCTATTTTAGGGTTTTTTTAAGTTTTAGAAACTAAGAGATTCTTATTAATTATTCATATAATATAATACTTCTAAAATAAATAAAAAAATTTATAAAAACTCTTATAAGACTCATCCAACTAATAAAATCCTCACTTGTGATGCATGCACAAGTTTTCATGTGATATAAGAGATTGAGAAGACCGTCCTCACATAGAAAACATGGGTATTATTAATTCCAAGGATACATAGTTCAATATGAGATCAAACATGTTATATAATTGAATGAATAAAATTAATTTATTAATAATATATATGAATACATATAATTCAAACAAATATTGTCCTTTATTAATAAGAAATTTTGTAAAAGACATTTACAAAACCTTATTTAACAGAATGTAAATTGTTATTAGTATCTCCAATGGTGAAGTATTACCCTTTTATCCCTATGTATGTTATTTTACACCTTTAAAATGATAGGATAAATTATTATCTTGTTGTTAGATAATTTTAAAAGATTTAAGTATGCATATTTATTTTAGTTTCTTCCTCAACTTCTTCAACTTAATTTAGTAAATGACCTTTTAAAGTAGTATTATGATGTATTTTACTTCATTTTATCCCATGAAGATTATTATTAATTATATAATCCCTATAATATATCTAATTACATTAATATACTACTAACACACCCTTTATAACTTATTAAAAGATTTATGTAATAAAAAATATACATACATTGCTTAGTAAATATTTTAAAATTCAAATTTACTGTTTTAGAGGGAAACCTTCATAAGCTTCTAAATAACCTTTAAACACACTTAGAATGCCTCATAGAGGATTATTAGGAATTAATAACTTCAGTAAGAATCCTAAGGACGTGAATAATAACATTCTATCCTATTTATCAAGATGTACTTGCATCAAACACCAACCTTGAAAACTTTCATGAGCTCCTACGCATGAATCATTGTTACTCTTTGTATTTGGCTTTGTATTGTAGATGATTCAAATTCCTTCATTGATTTACAAAGCTTCTTGATTTTTACCCTCCTGGATCCATAACCTATTTAACTGATGTAGATATATTTTTCCTTCAAATATGTGTCCATATGAGTGTACAAGTTACAATATCTTATTCATTTTCTTGTGATTGGTTGCTTGAAAAGTTGATGAATCATCTTCATTGATATCTTTACATCTTTCTCTTTCATTGTATCCTTATTTACTCTTATTTTACATACATATAAGATAAACAAGTTAGAGAAATAAACATGTTCATTGTGATTTTGAGGCTCTTTATCTCATATACATGGTCTTATAATAAGAGCATTGTCTTTGTCTCATATACATCAACCTGCACTTGAACCTCTATTTTTAGTTCCTTCATGGCTATTTATTCCATTATAGGTTGTTGATCACTACCTTCTCCACTATTTTGATTTCCAACCTTAAAAATTCCATTGTTGTTTTTCAAAATAACTTCACTATTTTCTTATACCTTCTAGTCACTTAATAATTTGTTGCTCATACTGCCATCCATGGAAATTTCCTTTAAAATTTGACTTTATTAATAAAATTCTCAAGATATCCCAATTTTATACAAGTCAACAAACAACTCATTGACATTATCATTTGACATTCTAGTTCTTTATGAGATATAACTTATACATTTTGCCCTGATCAAATGATGCATTACTTACCTCATCTCCCTTGATTTTCTGCATCAATTATTTATCACCTATAATCAACACCTTAGGAATTTCCTTTACTGCTACATCCTATTATTTAAATGGTATAATTATATTTTTATGTCCTTTCTCAATATCATAGGTGTTTTTTTCCCCATCATGAATTTCTTTCATACCATATTGCCATGGTCTACCTAGGAGCACATGAGAAACATATGCATCACATCACACACCACTTGGTATTTATAACTCCCTATTTGAAACTAAATATGGAACTATTCATTGATGATAATGTGATGGCCTTTTTTCAGCCATGAAACTTTATATGGATTAGGGTGTGTAGTCTTCTTTAAGCCTAATTTATCAACCATCTCAGTACATATAATATTGTTTGTGCTTCCACTATCTATAATAACATTATAACATTTACCTTGTGTTTTATAGGTGGTCTTGAAAAGTGTCTTTATTTGAAGTGGTTCATGAATATCCTTAATAGTCTTAACAAGAACCCTCTTAATGATTAAAGATCACCACTTTTAAGAACATCTTCATAAATAAATGATCCAACACTCTTCTCTTCATCAAATTGAGATATGTGAGCACTTTATTAGTTTGTAGATGGATGTTTAGGACACTCATAAGATATGTAGAAAAATTTAACACATTTGAAAAATATACCAAAAAATAATCTACCTATACCTATATCAAATAGCCTCTTACCTCTGTATGGATAGCTTCCTACTATGGTTGGTTCAGGTCTTTGTAGGCTACTTTCTCCTTCCTCATGTACCTTCAACTAATTTATATCTTCATGTTCTCCTCTATTTCTAAGAGGCTTATCTCTACCCCTTGAATATTGTATTTTTATTCTTGATAGATTTTATTATGCTTTCAATGAATATTGATATGCCTCTTCAACTAATATAGGAGAAAAAATAATAATTTCATTTTTAATAGAAAATTTTAGTACATTCAAGTACTTTAAAACATTTTCCATGTCTTTATCAATGTGACCAAATCTTATGGTTAACTTATAAAATTATAAAATGTAATCTTTAATCGACGTATATATTTACCTTAAAAATTAAATATTTATAAATAATTAAGTTTGATAATCTTTCAGAATAAACTTACCTTTTATCTTGGATGCCATTTTATCCTAGCTCTTGATTTTAGGCTTACCCCTTCTTCTTTCTTCTTGTATACCATCTCACCATAAGGATGAATTACATTTGTAAATGGTCAAGGAAAATTTAAATTTATTGTCTTCATAAAATTTTTCATAGTAAAATTACTTATCCAAAGAAATTATATAATCTATCAGGTCCTCCACATTCAGGCTACCATCATACATTAGAACCTTTATCTTGTGCTTTTCAATAACCCCCATTATTGTTTTAACCAATATTTATTTAATTAATTCATCCTCCATGTCTATAAGTACTTGTTATTATATATTTACATCATATTATATTTCATTTATATCTCCCATAGCATCTCCTCTTCTTTTTTCTAGTTCCATAGCTTGTAGCCTAGCATTAATATTCCTAATCTCCCCAAGTAATATTGCCAGTTTGGGTTGTATTCTTAGACCACCACTTGATCTCGATGTCATTTATATTTTAATTTTATAATTATCATTATTTTATTTATTTCATTTCCTTAACTAATATCTCAATCCTTGACTAAGCTCTCATATGACAATTTGATGTCACTTGATGGATCTTTCTTTCTTTCCTATCTTAAGGGAACTTGCAACTTTGGAGACAATCAACTTGAGTCTTGATATAAACTCTTTATAAATTTGAAATATATGTTTTTGAATAAATAAATCTTGTATAATACTTAAATTCTTAGGATAATATCACTTGACTCAGATAATTCCTTTATATGGGTTCAAAAATCCACTAAGACACTTGATAACCCAAAACCTAAACTTTATCTCAAGATTGTTACATGACTATTTTAGAGAAATTAGGCCTTAAAAATGTTTTTTTTTAATATTTAAATCATTATGTGGTAATTTTAATTTCATTTTAGTATCTATATATTAACTATATTATAAATAACCCAATCTCGCTTCATTGGTTTCTTAAAAAGATCAATTAAGGACCAATTCTACATTTTAGGTCTCTAGGCCTAATTGCATCTTAGTAGGTCAAATCAATTATTAGGTTATTTATAAAAATTTAAATTAATTAATTATTAATATTAAATGATAAAAAAGTGTCTCAATCCTTAAAATAATATTTTTGACTTCATCTATAAGAATTGGCATCCAAAACCATTCTTTACTATATTAACAAATCAACACCTACAAGAAAACATTGTCTTAGTCAACATATTATTATTTCATAGGGTATAATTAATAAAACTAAGAATTTAGAGAGTTATTATACATGATAATTAAACTTCATACTTTTTTTTGGGTTCCACTAGTTGAAAATAAATAGATGAGTTTTTAGTGCCACTAAACCTTGTTTTAGGGTTTTTCTAAGTTTTATAAGTTGAGAGATTCTATTGATTGTAAATACAATATAAGAAATATAAAATAAACCAAAAAATTTAAAAATAATCTTATAATACTCCTAAAAATTATCCAATCCTCACTTCTAATTCATGCACAATTTTTAAAATGATATAAATGATTGAGAAGATTGTCCTCACACAGAAAACATGGGTATTATGAGTTCCAAGGGGAAAAAATTAAATTTGAGCTAAAAATAATTATATAATTTAATTAATAACATTAATTTATCCATAATAGATATGAATAATTATATTTAAAACAAATATTATCCTTTATTAACAATAATTATACCAAAATACACTTATATAACCCTATTTAGTAGATGGTATATTTTCATTAGTTTCTCCAATGGTAAAGTATTAGATTTTTATCCATATGTAGGTCATTTTACACCTAAAAATGATATTATATATTATTATCATGTTTTTAGATCATTTTACAAGATTGGAGTGTGCATATTTAGTTGATATTCTTCCTCAACTTCTCCAACTTAAGTTAGTAAATGGCCTTTAAAAATAGTATTTTGTTACATTTTACTTTATTTTGTCCCATGAAGATGACTATAACTTATATAATCCATATAATACATATAATTATGCTCCTAGACTCATAACAAACCCTTGATAACTATTGAAAATACATTGCTTAATAATTATGCTCCATATAATACATTTCTTAATAAATATTTAAAAATTCAAACTTACTATTTTGGATGGAAATATCCCTAAGATTATAAATTACCTTTAAACTCATAAAGGATTATTATAAATTAAAAAACTCACCTAAGAATCCTAATGACATGTACAAGACCATTTTATCCTTTTATCAAGATACTCTTGCATCATATCTCATCCTTGAGCTACCATTGGTTCCCCTCATTGTCACTAGTGTCATTATCCACCATGTCTTGGTTGGCATGGAAATATGACAGGAACATTTTATTAATATTTGATCCCACCACACCATGAGACTCCATTGCATGACATACATAGAATGCTGACACTAATATAGGATCCTTTAGGTGTGAAAACCCAAACTATCTTGGTAAATAAGACATTAGATGTAGTTCCACCCACCAAGGATAGTGATTTATAATCCTTGAATGCACTTGTGACTAAAAGTTACTTGGCCACAAGTGATAAGTATATGTCATTCCTTGATACAAATTCCAAATAATCTCTCCCCATGTAATCATCTATAATATTAGTGCATGTGGTACAACATGTAATAAATGATCTTATGCCCATTATTGTACATGTGGTAGGAAAACATATAATATATGTGGCAATACCATAAGATGATACATCATAAATGTCTCACAAATATAAATACTAAATAAAATAAAAGGGCCCATCATCATATACCCTCATGATAGAATACCATAAAAATTATGCACCAACTACACCCAAATCATATATCCCTAATCATACATTATGCCCTAATATAACATAGTGCAACAATATACTATGGGAAATTCCAGTCTAACTTGTGATAGATCACATGAGCTATCATATTTACAATAATTTAATTTCATATGTATGGAATGGATAACATGTATACATAAAATAAGCACACTCACAATCGTATCTAACTATATCTCTCAGATACTATCACCCATAATACTAAGGCTCATCTCTTTACATCTATATTTGATGTATTGTATACCATAAAAAAGTATACAATCATAAGTCCCAATAATTCATAGACATCTTCCAAGGTTATACCCAACTAAATGGTATCCCCATCCACCACCCACCTAAAAGTTTTTGTTAGTCACTCCCATGTTCTTAATGACATGGAGACTAACTTCACACTAAGTGTAATATGCCACATAACCATAATATCACTGAAACCTAAGGTGGTCAACTATGATCATTATACCATAGACAATCTCTCAAGTAGATTAGGGAACTAAATCACATCCACTAATCTCTAGAGTCTCCATCACTTCTGATGAGCCCCCAAGATTGTCATGCCTTTTATCCTTATTTTATATATTCACCTTTTTGCTTACCATGTTTTGTAACCATTTCCCATAAGTTTTTATCATAATATAGCCATGTTTTTCAAATATTATTATGTTATCATGTATCTTTGAATAGTTATATTTTTGTCTTGAAAGTCATGTATATAATATTTATTTTTTACTATAGGATGATTCTCTTTATAATGTGTTTGAAAGGTGTTTTGAATAAATAAGTACATTCAAAGGAATATTTTAAAGTTTGTTCTATAGTAAAACGAAATTAATCATGAGAAAACATCCTACACCCACTACATGACTGAAGTCATGAGTAAAAAAAAATTTGATTCCCAAATCAACCAACTCATAGAAGTTGTAACAACATTCATGGAACATAGTGAAGAAATTTTATTAAGGTTGAATAACTTGTATTTTCTTGAAGTAGCATTAAAAATTTCATATGAACAACATCCTTAACATAAGGAATTGAAAACCATTATCCTAGAACTAAATGTTTCTTAATTTGAAATGTATTTTGTTTTATATAATATATTCTCCCATGATGTTTATATATGTAGTAATAGGGTTGAGAAGGTAGGAGATATAATTAGAGGAACAGAGCAGAAGCATATTTTTTAAGACAACTATTGTTGTAATTTCCCTATAGCAATTCTTTGCTACATTTGATTACTATGAGCGGCTATTTCTAAGTCAATTTTATTTTTTTAAGAGGAAGGATTGAATCTCAAGTAGGAAGGAGGAAGGTCTCCCTTTGAAAGTCTTCTAGAAATAATGGGATATATCAATTAACAAAGCATGTTATTTATTTTATTTATATGTTGAGTGTTTAATTTCTAGGTGTGTGATTTATAACTTTTCATGTGATTGTTTTAAGGAATATTTTGAATGTAAAGTAGTGTAATCATTTGATTCATGATTTTTTATGAGTTATAAATTTATCATTTCATTTATTATATAATTTCTAACATCCTAGATTATAATCAATAGAATGTCAAATTATAATATTAAGTGTGCACATACAGTGACATCATCCTATCAAGTTTACATCCTTGGGTTGAAATTTAAATGAAGTGAAAGATATAGTTATTTGGTAATTATAATTATTAATTAAATATCAAGAGAATTATATTAAATTTTGAATTTATTGCTAGTCATTTTTGGCACTATTATCGAGGAAGAGTGTCACACACTAGAAATATTCAATCTTGATAGCAGTTATTTTTGGATGTTTATTGCTTTCCTAATTTTCATATCTTAATATTTTATAGATTAAATATTTCATATTGTTATATTTTAAATTTACCTTCTATAAACTATAATATTAGAAAATTTCAAAAACCCCCATATTATTAACCCTATTCAGGCATGGTGGGAAAAACATAAAAAGAAAGAGAGAAAAGTGGTTGATGTACATGCAAAGAGAATGGGATAATATAATAATATTTATACCTAGATAATCAATTGTTGATACAAAAATAGAAATGCATCCTACAATAATCTAGGAAATCCCTAAAGATCACTTATAATTGTCAATAAAAGAAGTAGAAAAGGAGGAATTCTTGGTTGAGTTGGTAGCACAAGCTAGAGATTTTGAAAAATAATAGGTTAAAACCCTTGAAAAGGTTCCCTATGTGCCATATTTAAGGATCCCCACATTATCAACTCATACTCAGGAATAAATAATTCACTTCCCTAAGTCACCAAAATTTCTTGCTAAGGAGACATTCAAGGCTCTTCTTGCTCCTAGAAGAAATACCAGACCAACATAATCTTCTAATTTAGAAAGACTCTTTGCTGAGACACAAGATGAATATTTTGAAACCTATATACCATCTCAATTATATAGGAAGCCATATATTCTTGTAAAAAAATATAAAATATCATCTTCTACATCCCAAGAACTATAAGAATTGATAAAGATTTCAAGGAGTGGGTGGAAAGAACTTCCAGTCTACCAACAGAAAGAGTATTCATGGAAGATCATGAGGAAGAAAACATTTCCAATGAGTTAGCTACCTTTGAATTCCATATTCCTCTAAAGGAAATGAACCCACAAATAATATTATTCACTCATCCCTCCTTGATGTTAGGAAAAAGTATCTAAGCACATAGATAGATTTATTTTTTAGTTTAACATCTTATGCTACAACTATGATTATAATCAAGATGCTCAAAAACTCAAGTTATTTTTAGAAACACTCAAATATGTATCACTTAGATGGTTTATGAGACTTGGAAAGGATGCAATTTCTAATTGAGAAAAAATGAAGGAGAAGTTTATATCCAAATACTAAGACTATTATAGATGTAGCAACTACATGAGAGATGACATATTCAGAATGTCACAAGCTGACGTTGAGTCATTGGAGGAATATATGGAAAGATTTTTATTTAGCTTGAAAAATTCTAAATAGACTACAATGGAGAAGTAATACATCAATTTGATATTAATAAAATGAATTAGATATGATTTTTTATGGGCACTCGACTGAATGTATGGTGATGTTTCTACACTATTCTTTAATAAACTAACAATTCTATGTACAAACTAATCAAGATCAACCATGAATAAAAGTAGGATAAAAACCCTTCCACATCATTTGTAACTATAATATCTAAAGGTTAATTCAAAAACATATTTCAAGACATCAAATACATTATCAAATAGTCAGCTTGATACATTGCATAAAAAAATAAGCAAGAAGAAACTAAAAAGCCTTTGATGCTTATTACCCTAAATGTATAAAAAAGAAGGTAGAATGCACATGAAATTTTATGAAAGCTTGGATAGATAACATAACTAAGGATAATCCTAAAATAATAGATCTACATTCCATAGGAAGAGATGAGGATCAAGTATTTTACATAGATCAAAGGAGACCATGGCTGTAAAGGTCATGAATTCTAAGTATGCCATCAAACTCTATGTTTACAAATTCTCAATTCTCAATATGGTTTTTGGACAAATGTACCCAATCAAAATTGGATTTAAAAAATTAGTAGATACCCTAGAATTAATTATGAATGTAATAGAATGGGAAACAACCTTAACCTAGGCAATTACAAAACCAATAATGGATCTTCCCCTCTAACTCATTGCAATAGCTATGAAGAGGTAGTCAAGGCTTTCCTCAACAAAGCTAACAACAACATTAGTAAGCCTTAAATATAAACACTTATAAACATATTATACCCACTTAATTACATACCAAACTTGTCCCCAACCTTATCAATAATGTTGCTTAACAAAAACAATCCACTAAAATAATGTAATATCCAACATATACCCTAGATATCAATCAAGTCCATCTTCACTCAGGATGCATTCTTCCACAACCCACATTACCCATAATTACAAAACATTTTGAAGATATTGTTTTAATCCATAAAAATCCATACCCACTTATTGCCACTCCTAAGCTAATCCCACTAGAAAACCAAAAATAACCTAGTAATCCTCCTTTTCCAGAGAGATTGAGCATTTCCTATCCTGAACTAGAACTTAAATTCGATACCTTAGGATAAATAAAAAATGTGTGTATAAAAATTTCACTCTTTCAAGAAATAAAAGATGTTTCTATATACAATAAGGTTATTAGAGAACTATGTTTGAAAAACTTGGGAAGAAGAAGAAGGATCCATGCTATTGGCCAATTGGTAGATCTTATGTTGGGAAACATAGTTCCCTCAAAATACTCTAACGTAGAAGTCTTGTAGTCAATGTTATTATCCACATCCAACCCATCTCCAATAACTTAATTTATTTGGGCAAAAACATCAATGTGATGATCATGAAGACTATGAAATAGCTAAAACTTACAACTTTCCATCCAACACCCATAGTCCTACAGATGGCCAATAGGTCAATTATTACACTTAAAGGGATTATTGAAGACCTGGTCATCACTATGGATTCCTAGAAATATATAGTATACTTAATTATCTTGTAGCCAAAAATTAACTTAGGAGGTTATCATCTCATCCTTGGCCACCCATGGTTCTCGAGCGTTGATTCTTTTATTAGTTATAGGTTAGGAAAAATTTTAATCTCCAATAGAAATGACAATAAGAAATTGGTTCTTTATCCACCAGCCAAGCCTTCCCAAAATGATGGACCAAATCCTTAGATTTATGACTTTGAATAAACTATCTCTTTGAAAAATTTATGTATAATTGATCAAAGTCTATTTTTGTAGGAACAATAAGAAGACATTATCCTTTCTAGTATCCTACAAAACACTTATCGGTAAAATCCTTTAGCCACAAACATGTTGGAATGTAGACCATGTGCACTTCAAGATACTTTTCCTAAAAATGACCTTATTTAAATTACAAGGGACATTTGGACATTCCATTAGTTACTTCCCCATCAATGTATATATGCTCCCTTAATTACAAATGTAGAAACCATGCTCTCTTTATTGAAGCAAGTGGAAATTATACCAAATAAACCTCTCAATATCAGTACCTCATTGAAATCCTAGCAATAAATCTAGTTACTTCAAATGAAAATAAAACACACAGAAGAATTTACCTAGACTACCATGACATGATAGGAATAACCCCAAATTTATGCACACATCACATCTACATTAAATAAGAATGCAAGCCTATCTGTCAACCCCAAATATGAAGGAATCCTAAAATCAAATATATTATCAAAACTAAGTTATAAAAACTCTTAGATGAAAGATTTTTTACCCTATTTAAGATAGATAATGGGTCTCTCCCTTGGTTATTATATGTAAGAAAGGGGGGAATCTAAATTTTTGTGTCAACTACCAATAGTTGAATTCTTCTACTAGGAAGGACCACTTTCCCATACCATTTATTCATTAAGTATTGGATACATTAGCAAGAAAAAAATATTTTTATTTCCTAGATGGATATAGTGGTCATAATCATATATTAATATCCCTAAAATACCAAGACAAAACCACTTATAATTTCCCTTTAGGAACCTATGCCTATGCCATCTTACCATTTGGTCTTTGCAATGCCCTAATCACTTTTTAAAGGGTTGTTTTGAGCATATTTTCTAATCTTTCCCCTAACTATGTTGAAATCTACATGGATGATTTCACTATCTATGGTAAATATTTGAAAAAGATCTTACCAACTTGGAGAAATTTCTTCAATGCTATTGGGACCACTAATTATCCTTGAGCAATGAAAAATGTTATATGTTTATGACTAAAGAGATTGTGTTAGGACATCACATTTCCCCTATTGGAATTCAAGTTGATCTAGAAAATATAAGTATCATTAAGGATCTACCCACACTGAAGAAACATAAAGATGTTAGAATTTTTGTAAGATATGCTAGTTATTATAGATGATTCGTCAAAGACTTTAGTAAAATTTCTACCACATTATTTGGATTTATTAATAACAATGTTAAATTTACCTAGACTAATGATTATCAAACTACCTTTTAGTAACTCAAAGATATTCTCATAACAAATTTTGTTCTAAGGGGGCCTAATTGGAATAAACCTTTTCACATACACATAGATGCATCTAAAACTACCTTAGGAGTTTTCCTTGGCCAAAAAGATGAATCTTTGAGCTAAGCAATCTATTTTATCAAAAAGAATATTCAAGGGGCTAAACTCAAATAAATTGTAACAGAGAAAGAATTTGTTTTAGTATTCTATGCTATCAATAAATTTTGACACTACATTATAGGTTACCAAGTATTCATCCACTTAAATCATGCAATAATTAGGTATTTGATGAATAAACCTGTTATAATAGGTAGGATAATTAGATGGTTACTTTTGCTATATAAATTTGACATTACCATTATGGACAGACTAGGTAAGGATAATGTAGTAGTATATTTTATATCTCAGATGAAAAATGATGAGCAAAGTCCTATTGTTGATGATTCATTTCTTGATGATTATTTTTTTACAGTAACTATTCAATCTCCTTGGTTCACAAACATTAATAACTATCTTGTTGAAAGATCACTACCACAACATTTTTCACCAAGAGAAAGGAAATATCTAATCCAAAAAAGTATAAATTATTATTGAAGTATAGGATATCTCTTTTTTGTTAGACTATATTCAATTACATGAAGGTTTATTTAAGAATATGAAGCCTGTGACATTCTCAGAGACTACCATGATGAACCTTGTGGGGGTCATTTTGATGCAAAATAGACTGCTATGAAAATACTTACTATAGGATATCATTGTTCTTCCTTTCATAAATATTCCATGATGTATACCCATAGATGTGATCAATGTCAGTGTATGGGGAAACCTACCCACTTTGATGAAATGTTATTCTAACCACAACTAGTTATAGAACCTTTTGACAAGTGGGGACTTGATTTTCTAGGTCTTATAGATCCTAAATCCAATAAAAAGGAATAATATTGATGTGTACTAATCATGTCACAAAATGGGCTAAAGTTAAGCCCTTAACACATGCTTGAGATGAAAAAGTGGTCACATTATTGTATGAATAAATGTTCACCTTCTATGGAATGCCAAGAAAATTGGTCACAGACCAAGGACCAAAGTTCATATCAGATCTCACAATTGCCTTGGTAAAATAATATGAAATCAGACACAAAAATTCAACCCCTTATCATCCTAAGTCAAATGGTTAGTCAAAGGTTGCAAATAGTGAATTGGAAAATATCCTAACTAAAACTATTAGCCTATATAGGAAAGATTGGTCAAATCATCTTTTAGAATCAGTCTAAGCTTACAGGATCACCTAAAAAACCATAATTGGTTCCACTATTTATGAACTAGTTTATGGTAAGAAGTATGTTCTACCCATTGAGTTTGAACATAAAACATTAAGGATAAAACTTGAATTGGGCTTGAACCTATCCTAAGCTTAATAAGATAGGATCATGTAGCTGAATGCACTTGATGAACTTAGAAAGGAAACACTTTGTCACATTGAAATAGTGCAAAGACAACAAGTAGTTTGGTATGATAGGAACATCAAGACTAAGAAAATAAAACCTAGCAATTGGGCCCTCCTCTTTAATTCTAAATACAAAGATCATAAGGGAAATATTTAGTCTAGATGGCTTGGGCTTTATGAGATTGAACAATTTTTGATAATGGAGTTGTGAAGCTCATGACTATTAAAAATATTTAGTTCTACCTACTTGTTAATGGCCATAGGATCAAGATATACAAAAAAAAATTCCAAGGAGACTCTCACTTTCCAACTTATTAAATATCAAATCTATCTCTTCTTTATGAAGCAACCCCACCTATTCCTACAACTAAAGGGTATTTATGTCAACCCTTCTCCAATATTTTACAAGAAAATAAGCTTCCTATAGCTAGGAACAAGCCATTCACAATGGCTTGATTTAGGTTGAATAAAATCCTAATCCCTAAGATTATCCAATATAAATTGAGTTAAGATCATAAAATCTAAAAAAAATCAAAAAATTTAGTAATGAAAACATTTTGGCATTGCTGACAGATGTTGAATTGGAAAACGAAGTCATTGGATGATAAACATTTGTTTAAAAAAATAAAAACATCAAAATCCATAACAATAAACTTTTATTTCCATATTTTTGATTGCAAATTCATTCTTTAGAATCAAAAATTCACTTTGCATCTTCTATAGGATAAAATTCTTGTTGTTACAGGATAATTCTTGTTACTATAGGATGATTATTATTGCCACATGAAGCATTTCTCTCACAGCAAGATGAATTTTTGTTGTTCCATCATATCTCAGGAAGGAATTTTTGTTGTTCAACATCTCTCCCCTGACCAGTGACCCAGAAATTATGGTCCTATTTCACAATATAGGTTGGGATAAATATTTTGACAGTCTAGATAATCTTAACCAAGGTGTTAAAAAGGATTTTGTTGGATCATTGTAAAATAATTTGGAAGAATTCAAAGAAATGGAGATAAAATTAACCAAAACTATCATCAATAGAGTAACTGTATTACCTAGAACATGAGAATTATGAAAGGAAAAGTTTGATGCAAAAGCAAAAAGATAGAAATTCAGTAAAGGGGATGAAATATTGGAGACTTAAAATCAATGAGATGTATGTTTGTCATTACCAATAAGATGGGTATGAGTAGTTGTATTCATCATCAAATATGTTACCTATGAAAGAAGATACTCCATGCTGCATGGAGTTCATTTCAAATTTATGAACCGCTTAAGGCATGGTATTGTAATAAAAATATTCAATTTCATGCTTAATATGCTCATAATAATGATAGATGCATTCCAAAAAGGTAACCCCAAATTCCTCTCTCATCATTGCCTAATTAAATTAATTGTATAAGATTACCTACATATAACTAGGCCCAATGTGAATTGGGATGATTTTCATCAATTTCCTAAAAATACAAAAAGTGATAATGATGAGGAAGAAGAAGAAGAGGTAGAGGTATAAGTAAAAATGAATGCAAAGGAACAAATGGATATAAAAGAGGATCCTCATATAACTACGAAAGAACCTACAATAGAGAATCCTCTTATATCTACATAAGAACCTATAGAAGAGGACCTTCTAGCATTCGTATAAGAACCTATAAAATAGGATCCTCTTATAGCTATATAAGAAAGTGAATTAAATATTATCCTTATATAGGAATCTTCAATAAGAAAGGGGACCAGAAGAAGAAAGATGAAATTGATCCTCCAACCTAAATCTAAGGCATTCAAAGAAGAGCTTCCTACTTTAACCAAGGCCCCTAAAAAATCCAAGGTTATATCTGGTCCTTAAAGGTCCCATAGATTGAGAGGAAAGATGAGAGTGAGGCCAAAAACTAAGATATTTTTTTTTATATAAATAAGCGAAGAATAAAAATAAGAACAAGATAACATCTTAGATGCCAATAGTGATGAGTCACTTGAAGCATCCAATTTTGATGAAATGGAAACTGATAAGGAAGAGGATTATCTCCAATAAGAAGACTATTTTCAAGAAGTCAATGTAAATAATTATGCGAAAAAGAGAAATTAAGACAAATTCATGTATTTTTTTAAGAAGAATAAATTCAGAGCCATATGAAGATATAATAATTGAAGCAATCCCCTATGTCAATACAATAAGATTTTCTTAACTAGGAATGAGCTTTATAGGAAATTGAATGTTTAAGAAAAACTACAAGACTAATTAGAGAATGGAATAGATGAACTTGTTGTAGTAACTTCTTAGATGCAGCCTCGAATAGATATCCATCTTGTAACTATTATCTCATAGCCTCCTATAGCAGGAATATAATAGGTAGAGTCCATAATTGACCAAATAATAAGGTATAATTCTTAATTTACTATGTCTTCTAGAATGATGAAATGGATAGATAATTGGTTTGAAACACCTAGATAATTGATAATATAAAAAAACATATTAAATTAAGAGGTCAAAACCAAAGAATAAGTGATCTACATACTAAAACACAAAATTAAAGATTTGGCTATTCTCATTTAGGAAATATTTAATTGTAGGCCTCTTGCAAGGGTGTTTTTAGTTTACCTTAAAGAATAGTGGTATAAATTTAAATTCATGTGCACTTACTATGATTTGACATATAAATTAATAGACCCTCACTCTTTTTTTCATATATACAATAGAAGCTCACATGAGGAACAAACCAATTGTGTGAATTTTATCTTCATAAATATGACATGCCATATGATAGAGAATGAAATCCTAACTTGTATGTTAGAGATGTCATTTTAAAGGAATTATTATCATATCTTATAAATCATCATAGGAGAGGTCATGAGATGATAAAATACATGAAAAAGGAAAGAGAAAGTCAATTTATTATCAGAGTGTAATTAGGAATGACTGAAGTTGTGTTGTAATAATGAGATATCATTATGCTAAAAAAAGAAGAAAGGGCTTGGTTTGTTAAAAATAGTTATGAATCTCAAGATTTATATTTGGGATTAAGAACTTATATTGGGCCATCAACAACATAATGATTCTTATATAGATGGAACAAATTCACCCTTGAGCTGAAGAGGAAGGATCCATACTCTCCTTTTAATTTAAAAGAAACATTTGATAGAGTAACAAGGTACATTCTAATTATAGGGGAATCAAGAGAATAATTATTGTGTATAATATTCCATCCTCCTTTGTTTTGATACCCCATACAAGATTGGTAGGACAAGACTCCATTGGATGTAGTTAAGGAAGTTAGATATTGGTAGATTTATGAATAAAGGCATGGATTATATGCTCATCTATATAGTGGTGTCATTGATCTTTTAGATTTTATATCTATTTGTGAGTTTGAGATGACCAAGGTTGTTTTTTGAGGATGAACAAAGTCTTAAGTTGATGGGTGTGATGATCCCCATAATTATCATGATTTTTGTCCTCATTTTCCATATTCACCCTTTTTTCTTACCATGTTTTTGAACCATTTCCAATAAGTTTTTATCATAAGACAACCATGTTTTACAAATAGAATTATGTTATCATATATCTTTGAATAGTTATAATTTTATCTTAAAAGTTAAGTATATGATATTTATCTTTTATTATAGGATTATTTTATTTATAATGTATATAAAAGGTGTTTTTAAGTAATAGGTATATTAAAAGGAACATTTCATGAACTATCTTATAGAAAAGTAAATTTATCATGAGAAAACATCATACAACCACTACATAATCAAAGTTGTGAGCAAATATAATTTGATTCCCAAATTAGCAGACTCACAAAATTTGTAACATTCATGGAATGTAGTGAATAAATTAGGTTAAGCTAAACAACTTGGATTGTCTTGCATCAACATCACAAGTTCCATATGAATGGTAGCCTTAGTAAAAGAAACTGATTTCCATTATCTTATAGCTAAATGTTTCTTAATTTGAAATGTTTTTTTTTTTTTTTTTAATAAGATAGTCTCCTTGTTGTGTGTGTCTATATATACATATAGACACACACACACACACACACACACACACACACACACACACACACAATAAATATGTGTGTGTGTGTGTGTGTGTGTGTGTGTGTGTGTGTGTGTGTGTGTGTGTGTGTGTGTGTGTGTGTGTGTGTGTGTGTATGTATGTATATATATATATGTATATATATATATATATGTGTATATGTATATATATATGTATATGTATATATATATATATATATGTATATATATATATATATAAATATACATATATATATAAATATACATATATATATATATATACATATATATATATATGCATATATATATATATATGGATATGTATATGTATAAATATATATATGTATGTATATATATATATACGTATATATATGTATATGTAAATATATATACATATATGTATATATAAATAAATATATATATATATATATATATGTATATGTATATATATAAATATATATATATACACATATAAATATACATATATATACATACACACACACAGATATATATATATGTATGTATATGTATATATATATATATATATACACATATAAATATACATATATATACATACACACAAAGATATATATATATATAGATATACATATATACATATACGTATATATATATGTATATGTATATATATAAAGATATATATATATATATATATATATGTATGTATGTATATATATACGTATATGTATATATATATATATATTTATATATATATATACATATAGTATATATATATATACATATACATATACATATATATATATATATATACGTATATATATATATATGTATATATATATATATATATACATATATATACATATATACATACACACACACACACACACACACACACACACACACACACACACACACACACACATATATATATTGTTGAGAAGGAAATAGAGATAAATTAGAGGAATAGAGCAGAAGCAAATTTGGTAAGACAAATTTTGTTAGAATTTCCTTGTAGCAATTCCTTGCTACATTTGATTAATATGAGAAACTATGTTTGAGTCAATTTTATTATTTTAAGAGGAAGGATTGAAGCTCAAGTCATAAGGAGGAAGGTTTCCATTTGGAAGTCTTGTAGTGAAAATATGATCCATTAATTATCTAAGCATGTTATTTATTTTATTTATATGTTGAGTGTTTAATTTCTAGTTGTGTGATTTTTAGTTTTGCATGTGATTGTTTTAGGGAAGCTTCTGAACATAAAGTAGTGTAATCATTTGATTCATGATTTTATATGAGTTTTCAATTAAACATTTCATTCCTTGTATAATTTCCAACATCTTATATTACAATCATTAGAATGTTAAATTAGATGATTAAGTGTGCATTTATAGTGATGCCATCCTATCAAGTTTACAACATTACATTGACATTTAAATGAATTAGAAGATATAGGTCCTTGGTAACTCTCCTTGTTCATTAAAGATCAAGATAAGTGTATTATATTATGAATCTTTTACTAGTCAACTTCTATAAAATATCAAAAAAAAAATCGCTTATCAACTCTTTGTCCTAAATAATACTCAAATATATTTTTTAAAAACTATAAATTACTACACTTAACTACTTCACTAACCTCCTTTTCCTATTATTTACCATTTATAACTATGTAGGCCATAGAATTTTCCATTATCCACTCCTTATCATAATATGTCATCCATTTATTAAATAATTTGGCCACCTTAGATTTTTACTAAGTTAGCCTTGGAATACATCATTGGACACTACTAGTTATACTTCTATGTCAGTGATTTCTATACTTTATCAACAAACCTATTTTTTACTAAGTTATCCATGACATAGATCATTGACCACTATTGTTATTTTAAACTAGATCGACTACCTTGAACTCTATAAACCATTATAATATATAAATCAGTGGCAATTATTCACCTACGTAAACCCACCCAAATCAACTAAGTTGGCCAATCCTACCTTGTATAATTTATAATAATTTATAACTAGATCATCATTAATACCCTAGACATAGTTTTTAAACCATTCACTCCTACCCACTATTCCTCATATTTTTTAATCTATTATTAATTTTTTAGGTGAAAATTCCATTACATGAATTTGACCCGACACACACTTTTCCTAACCTAGTTTATTTTAACACCAAAATGATTAAAATTCATATTAAATTCACCCCATACTTGAACTATACTAGCAACAACTATGATATGTGATCCAACTCATCTTCCTCATTGCATTTAGACCATTTTATCTCTTATCTCTAATTATGGTCACATAGATATCTAATTTGTAAATTTAACAAATGTACAAACAATTGGATAATTACCCTTTTATAGTAAAATTTTGAAATTTTTAAACCTTGTAGTTATTTACTAAAATTATATATTTCTTTCATAACTTTACTTTTGTAAACTCTTTTTAAAAACTAAAATAAGTTATAGATTCTTGAGAAATTAGAGATTTTTTAAGTGCTAACCACATAATTTTGAAAAAGTTTTTAATTGTATCTTAATTTTCAAGTCTGTCTCTTATTCTACACACCAAATGCCTCTTCCATATGCTTCTCATGTAGCTCTTATCCCATAATAATAAGTTAATTGAAATTATGCATTTAAAAATTATTTAATTTAATTTATTTTCCACTTTATACTACAATTTTTAAATCTTAACATTTAGAATTACTATGTTCTTTCTCAAATAACCACCCCATTTTACACCTACGTGACATGTGATGATCTTCGAGTGGGGCATATGTATACACAAAACATTTTTAAACTTTATCATTTACTGATGATTTCTCTATGATAAGAACTTGTGAAATTTTTATCTTTATGAGTGCACAGAATAAAGGGTACACCAAGAAGGGGGTGCGTAGACCATTGGTACTTCACAACATTATTGGTCAAATCTATCATTACCTAAACCCATTACAAATGCTACTTATTTAACTCCCCAAGAAAAAACCTAATTTATCTGTTTCAATATGTAATTATTATTTAAAATATCCCCTATATAATTAAACACCCACTTTTCCTACAAATTTAGATGGGTTAATCTTATTATAAAAGTTAAATCATATGTTATAGAACTAAGTCATCCAGGCTGACCTAGTTTGAGGCCTAATGATAATTTGTTATTAAAACTAGGTCATGTTGATCAAAATTGTTAGCTAAAATTCTAGAATGGTTAGGACTTATCCATTACTATAAATACAAGGATCATTTCAATCTAATATGGATAAACATTCATTTTCTCATTATTATAGCTTGAAATTTTGATACATCTACATTTGAAGAATCCATTACTTAGGGTTTTCCTTAGAGGGAAGATAACTTGTCTTATGGGAAGTCTTAGTTGAAAATGAGTCTTATATTCTAGATCTAATTTTTATAGTGTGATTCTTAAAAATCCACAACAACCTCTTACAAATCATCATTGACCAAGGGAGAGATTGAGACTTAATAGGTTCACCCAAAGGTAAGTATCTCTATATTTTTCTATTTCATTTGATAGATAGATACTACATAAAGTAATAGGTTTTAAATGTATAATATCTTCATTATATTACATCTATACTAAAACTTACTATAGATATATATTTTTATTTTGTTTCCATCTTCCACCTTAGGTGATATACACCCCCATTTACCTACCATGTTCCCTTGATTGTTTGTTTGTGTTAAATAATCCCCCTTTGTGCCACAAGCTTTTGTGAGCACAAAATTAGTGTAATTTTATGTATAATAACAACTAAATAGTGTTATTATAGAGTATTATTTGAATATAAGATTTGGAATCCTTTCTTTTCGTGTTGTATGATAAGACATCCCTTGTTTAAAATTTAAAGGATCCAATTTTTTCATGCCCTCAATAAAAAAAATATTTTCATAGATGTTAGTTGATGTATTATCTAATCTTGGATTTAGTAATATAGATAAATTGTAGATCATCTTAATTTATTTCATACTCCTACCACACTCTCTACATTTATGGGTCCATTTGGGTAGTTCACGATTACACACCTAGAAAGGTCCCATCATCATCAATCAATCAAATTAAGGCATGTTATGTATGAAATCATATCAAATAAATAAACTCAAAATGACTATTTAAAAATTAGGCTATTAATTTAGAGATTAATTTTTGCACTACAAGCCCCTGAAATCATTAATATAATTATATCCTAGATTCCTATAAGGTCCCATCCAAATTGAGTTCACCATTATCTGTCTTGCATGATTCAATTTATTTATATCATTCTACTAATTTATTTCCAAATGTCAAAGTTCATCTCTACAAAATTCTTGCACAACAAAAAAATTCAATAATGGCACCATCCACATCCAATCTCAAGATAGAGAAGGAGTTTAGGGATATTTTATTTGTGTAAGGAATCATTCCATTCAAGAATTATAATGAAATATTTAAGATAATTTAAGATATTCAAAAGTCTAGTAAAGATGATGTGCTAGAGGAGGATAACATCAAATTCGTAGATGACCTAATATCTCTCCATGACTTGGACTTATAAAAATTTACTGAAAAACCCAAAGTATTCCCCTAAAGTCATCTCTTCACCAATATATTGTGGATATCCAAGTGAAATAATGATATTGTCAACTACCAAATAGAGGGATCTAAATTTTAGACATCTTCAGGTTCACCTTAAAGAGCTACTACAACCTCACAAATTTAGAAATTTTATATGATAATGAGATCTCCACTGAGTGGATGATGAATAATAACAACCATAAGACCCTAAAGGATTAGTCTAAGGACACTAATATTTGGTTTAACAATGATTATGTGAAATCTTACACTATCATGATATTCATAGAGGGAGCATGGACTAACATGTTATTTCTCAACCACATCTATGGGGTAAGCAACATCATACAAGTTATTAAATATTGGGTCCCTCTACTTAACATCATACTCGAAAGGAATTAGGTCCTATATCTTTATATTTTTTATCAAATAAATATGTAAATGTGTAAAGATAACATCAATCTTTGATCGAAATATACCAAAGTTAGCAAAGGTCCTATAAATTCACAAGGGGCCCTCCTTCTAGCACTAGTGGAAGATTGTTTATGTTGATTTTTATAGATGTATCATAGGTTCTCTTAGTGTCTAAAGAAAACTTCTCATTTTATAATTTAGGGAATTCAAAACATGAGTAGCAAGTTATGGTATTTTGGTTACTTGTGGTGAAATAGGGGTAGAGAAATAAATTGTTCAACAATATTTATATTGATTGGTGGTTGGGAGCCAACATGGCTCATATTAGTTAAATACAAGAGATCAAATTATAAACTAAAGGTTAATGTACATGAATATTTATAGTGGATTTTAAACTAGAGTGATTTGGTCAAATAAGAAGCAAAAAGAAGGGTAAGGCAAAAAGAAGATGTTTTGATTTTCAGTCCAAATATTATGACAAAGTTTAAATTTCATCCAAAAATACATTCAAACTGATACATGACATGAAATATCTTTAGCATAGATCTTACCATGTAATAGGCAATTATCTAAGGAAAGGATGGAACAATGCAAATAAGAAACTAGATTGAATTTAAATATTTACATCACAAGCAAATTGCATTAGCACATCTACAAGGGAAGCAAGAGAAATGAAATGAACCTAAAATATTTCAATTAATCTAGAATAAACATAAGTTAACATCTCTACATTCATGTATGCATATCAAGAATGAATGAAAACCATGCAACTTTAGACATACAAATAGATAAATGAGAGAAAAGCCATATAAAAATTGACACAAAAAAATTTGGACAAAATTCTCAGTATTCCTTGCTTGCATTAATTGATCTGAGTATAAAAAATAGTTTTTTGCTCTAAAAAATATTTAATTTACAAAATGGTAGTACTATATTTTATAGGATACTAAGGTAGTACACTAGTCAGTCATGAGATTACAAAATGTATAATAGATAAGGATAACTATCCTTTTACAAAGTTATAGAATACATTTCTTTTCTAAATTGGATTGATGCATTGGAAAATATTCTAACAAACGTGCACATGCCTTTACAAAAGAATATTCTACTCTTGCATATCACAAAGTTTCTTACAAAGTGAAATATTGTTAGTTAGCTAGTGGGCCCTGCACTGAAGAACTCACCTATTGATCTTGAAAAATCTTCATGAACCTTTGGTGTTTTTTATCAACCAATTTTAAATTGATAGATGGCTCTAAGAGGTATTCATATTCTTGGTCTACCAAGTCATCAAAATACCTATCATTCATATCCACTACTTTTTTGATACTTCTTACCTCAATAATTTTCTCCTCTATAGTCAGGATCATGCCCATGATCCTAATATTATCATTACCAGATTGGCCTTGACTCTTTCTCTTAACTCTTGCATAACCAAGGTGACCTTGTGCTTATGTTCATCATTTTCAATGATTCCCAAGAAGCTAAGTGTGGTAGGATTAGTAATCATGGTTCCCAGAAGTTGTTCAATCCTACCTATCAACTCTTCGTCATCCCTTAGGAACCTCTCTAAGTATTTTAAACATGTACTTAGACCTTGGATTTTTTCCATAATTATTACCATAATTTAATTTATATGGGCTAGGCTAATTGTCCTAAACCCAATAATTTGACCCGCAACCACTTTTTTGAATAACTATTTCATTTTATCCCTTAAATTTTGCCATTGGGATAATAATCCCTTGGCAACTTCATCTTGGTAAGCTAAAGGACTTTCCCTTGTCTTTATTTACTTTAAATATTTAATCATGTCATATAAATATGCCTCAAACATGTTTATCATCTCCTTTGGGACTGATAGAATAGCCTGTGTCTCAAGATTTTCCTTTGCTTTTGTAGGTTATCTATTTTTTGATATAAGCCTTTGATGCCTAATTTTAGTTGGGTTGAATGGGCATCAACCAGTCCAACTATGTATTCCTCATGGATTGGGTGTTCAATAGGTTCCTACCCTCCCACTGGAGTTAAGCCTAAAAAATATTCAACTCTCTAAAAGGTGAACTCCTCATTACCAACCATGGTCTTCTTCATTGTTAACCTCTATAGGCCTATTGTCTCTAGATTGAATTACATGATGACTAATGAATATATAACTTTTGGAGGTTATAGGATCTCCATCTACATACTATCTAAGGATCTAATAATGTCTATCTAAATGCCACTTGACCCCCTATAGGTAGTCATCCTTCTTTCCTCCCACTCCATCAAATCAATTACCCATGGCTTGATGTCATCATGGACTGTGATGTTTATTATTTGGGTCAAGGCCCATGAATGTTGTAGGGTTAGGATATTTTTAATTTTTCCATAAATGAACCATTTATGGATTATTGGCCCATGGATGGGATTCACATCACTAAATAGGTTAACCTCACTCAAAGGATGAGTGAAGGTTAACTTTGGCTTCTTATTTGTAATTGGGACTAATGCCAACTCAACCTTCCTTTTGAGGGGTGCAACTAAAACTAGGTCCATTAAAATTTCCTTCCCCTTTTCTTGTCTTACTTCCTTAGTTTGGACCTGAAGTTCCTCAGATTTTTCCTCATCATCTATCCGTATACCTCAACAAGTACCTTAAGTACATCTTCCACTATCTCATTAGGAGCTAGTGTAATCATGTCAATATATTATATTAGGGACTCTAGTTTATCAAGCTCAATTGAGGTTGATTTCCCTTTACTAGGTTTCTCTTATAATTTATCTTTCCTGAGTCCTTGTTTAACTTGTGATTGAAGTTGCTATAGTTCTATTTATGGCTATTCAAGAGGGGGCCTAGAAGAGGGTCCACATAATAAGTGGTACTAGAAAGGTCCCACCTACTAGATCTATCTAGGTGGCTTGGTATCTCTAGCTAACCTAGCCTCAAGCTTAATAATATTCTTATTTAACATGGCCAACACTTATGTGAAATTATTGGCCTTGATATACATCATGTCAAGAACACCAAGTTTGTGTTCATATGGGTATCTCATTATTTTTGATTTCAAATATTTTGTGACCTTATTTTGAGGGTCATA
Source organism: Torreya grandis (assembly GCA_037957365.1). Taxonomy (NCBI): domain Eukaryota; kingdom Viridiplantae; phylum Streptophyta; class Pinopsida; order Cupressales; family Taxaceae; genus Torreya; species Torreya grandis. The sequence continues at coordinate 1,734,256 of JARHVA010001479.1, forward strand.
ATTCCTCAAATCATCTAATTGTAAGTTGAATGAGTATCTATGTTTGGAGATGAAACTCACATGCCCCAAATTCTATAGTAAAATACTAATGATGGTCAAAGGAAATGGGTGAATGAGTCCTTTCCATTTTTACTTTCACACACCATCTATACCATTGAATAGTTGGTATGCAATCTCTTGTTCTACTAATTTGGTTAGCACATGAATTGATAGTTTGAGGGAAATATTTAAGGTCCCTTCTATTCTAATGACTATGTAATCTAGATAAAACTAGATGTTCCCCATTAACTCTACATAATTATTAACCAAAGGGTTGACCTCACCCATGGGGGTCCCTATAATATATTCTACCAAAGATATATATACACAAACATAAATGAATTTTATGTTGTGTCTATTCTTCAATATGTGCAACTTGGAATAGTGATGGGAAAAATTGTGTCTCCCATCAGCTGACCAATTCTTTATGTTAGGGATCTTGGTGGTGGCCAAGAGGGCATCTAGAAGAAGTGGCTACTTATTTTATTCTTAATGGATAATTTTTTTGGTTTCAAACAAATGTTTACCTATTGGGGGTGTGAGTCCCTTTTCTATCATGAGGTATACATAGGGAACCGAGATCTTATTAACATGTGTGGTGGAAGGGGATCTAAATAACCTATTTAGCAAGGTCACAATTAATTTTATTCCTTCCCTAAATTAGACAATTTTTTTCTTCTCAATGTGGTCTTGGATCACCTTCAGTACGTAGCCATGGGGTGAGTATAGTGTTTAAGTCATTTTTTCTAGTCCATGTCCTAATTGTAGGCATGTCTACCTAGGGCTTGCCTAACTTTTAGTATCTATAAAATGTAAGGGGGGAAATATATGTTACTTAGTAAGTACATGAACTCTCTAATATTTATAAATTTTATAATCTATGAAAATAGTGGTGATAACATCGATGTAGTGTAATACCTCAAGTTTTGTAGTGGCATAGTGGAGATTGGTCATCTAGATGGAGACTAGGTCATTGTATCTTTGGAGGATTGTAGGCTTGTTCTTATATTCTTTTATGATTTCTTGTATTTATTTAATAGTCTATAAAATCTCAAAACATTTTCTATTCCCTATGGTTAATTCTATAACATCAAAGACTATATCCTTAAAGAACCTTTGGTCACTATCCGAAGTCATGTATAACTCTGTGTCATCCATTTATTTTTACCTTTGAGCTACCATGACTGTGAAACTTGTAAATTATTCATGAATGGTCTTTAAGTAGCCTCTAGATTATATTTTTCTCAATTAGATAGAAATTGGACTCTTTTTGGCTAGACTATGATTGCTTAGATTTAAAATTAGGGCTTTTCTTATGGAGACTAGGGATTTATTTAGCTTTAATGGTGATGGTTTCTTGGACTTAGGCAAATCCATGCCTTATATTTGATTTAAACCCTAGAATTTATAATTTTGACCAATCATGCTCATAAAATATTTAATTTTGTCATTGTGTGCTTGTGTGGCACCTACATGGCATCTATTTGGCATCGTTTATGGGATTTTCATAAATGTTTTAAAAGAAATAGCTATTATCCTTTAAAATTATTCTTTTGTTTCACACCATTATATCCTTGCTAAAGGATCAATGCCTACCATTGATAATGATCCCAGGGCTTGATGGTTATTAGTTATTTTATGTTGGGCCTTATGGTTGTGTCACTTGGCACCTTCATGGGCCTTTTAGGCTCTATGATCTATTAATGAATACACACTCACCACATGTCAATCCTATAATACCTTTATGTTTTGTTGAGTATTTTATGATGATTGTGCTCTATTAGATCATCCTTCATGATGAAGCGAGGGTCATTGATCCTACAAAGTGCATGCACTTTAATTAGAACTGAGACATAGGAAAGGACTTAGGATAAATACTTTAGGCTAAAGTTTATTTTGCATTAATAAACATGATATAAACATTAGTCTATAATATTTAAAGATAAGGTTTAGAGCACATATAAAGTGGACCCAAATGATAAGTGGACTTAATATAGGGTATTAACCTATGGTTTTATCATGTTGATAAACATGATGAAACTTTAAGCTAAGTTTTAAGGCATAGGGATTTCTTGTTGAATTAAAACATAATACAAGTCTTTATCCTAAGGTTTACTATGTTAATAAATACCATAGGAACCTTATGATAAAGACTTAGATTAATTCTATGTTTGTTAATTTTTGTACACAAGATCATTTTACATTAAAGTTCAAAAACCATAATTGTCATTTATATTTCCTAAAGGGGGGGGGGGTCCCATTAAATTTCAACATAAGTAATAATCCTTAGCCATGTTTTAAAACATATTATTATGTTTACACAATATGATTGATAATCTTAAGTTTTATGGCTTCATAGACATCAATGACAGCCTTGTGGGCATCAAATGATGTTTGTGGGAATGTCAAATTTAAGTTTAAGAACTTTATGTCTATAGATCATGGATTTAACACATTCTATCTGATCATTTTCTCCCAATCAAGCACATGCCATTTATCAAGATCTAATTATATGCATTCTATTGGTCCTTACAATCATGAAGAGGATCAAGTTAGCTCATGGATTAATGCATATGAAAATTAGACTAAGTAAAATCCAAAGTCTTCAAATCATAATAAATGGGTCCCTTTGAATATTATAGTCATAACCTAAGGTTTTACCCTAAGGTTTATTGTATTTAAATAATACAATAATCCTTAGGGTTAAGTCTATGTTTTAATTCATGGGGTGCCTTTTAAAATTAATCTCAAGCATGAGAGTGACACATGGTGACTCCATGGGACTCCCAAGTTTTTGAATTTGTTTGACCTTAGGGAGGGTCTGTAGAGTGTTGATTGAGATCTGGGATCTTGAGATGGTGACACTTGTAATCCTCATAGGGATTCTTAGGATTTTGACATTTCAACACCATTTTCATTCCATCAAAGTGGTTTGTATAGGTATCGATGGGCCATTGATCATGATCCTAGATACCTTCACATGATTGGCTCTTTCTTAATATTAAAGTTATAGCATATGTTTTATCTTAAGGTTTCATTTTATTAATAAATACAAAGAGACATTAGGGTAAAACTTAGGATAAGTTTATTTTTGATAAAATGGGGACCTTTAACCTTAATAATGATCATGTGCCATTTGATTTTTGGTCCTAGTTAAGTATGAATCATTGATCATGATTCAGGGCTCATGTAGGATTGGTCTGATGGATCAAGGATTTGGATCTATCAAGTTTCCTTCTCTCCATCTGATCATCTTCATGATGAATCAAGATTCATTTATCCTAAAGTGAGGTAATATTCTTAAGTTAGGGCTTAGGTTGACATAAGAACTTAAGATAAAGTTTTAAGACCATGGTCTCATTTGTGTTAATAAACATAAATGGGGCCTTAGGACTAATACTTTAAGTTAAGTATGTAACAAAGAGGACCATATGATATGATGGGGCCAAGATAATAAAATAAAGGACCCTAAAATCATGATTGATAGACCTTGTTAAATTAAAGAGAATGAAAGGGGGAAATATAAAGGGACTAAGCATAATTATTTAGGTTAGGGTTTAGTCATGTTAAGAAACACAACCAAGACATAATATAAAAATTGGGCTTAAGTATAAAGTAGGTTTAAAATATTCCTACCAAATTTTCTCCTACCAAATTTGAATTCAAACCAAGCGTCTAAGCTAGGCTTTTCTAAAGGAGTGTTTCAGAACATGAATCCAATCATGAGATCTTATAGACCAAAGGCTAGTAAAATCCTTAATGAGGATAAGATTGTGAAATCCCAATAAAATCCATTAACAAGAGATCTATGAAACCTATAACTTAATACATGAGGGTTAACTATTAGTAACATTAGGCAAGGTTAAATAAAAACCATGAACAAAAGGATCAATTTATCAAGTGTGGATGATCTTCAAATTTTAATAATGTAAATAATATCAAGCTTTTAGTGTTAAGGTTCAAAGTATGCATAAGGGTCCCTATTTTTTAATAATTTGGGTATATTGAATTCAGCAGGGTCATGCTAGGGGAAATTTATAAATGATTTCCTACTTTATTGATGTTATCTATGACACCCTCGACTTAAATAACACTGCATTCCCAAAATGGATACCTAAAAGTTCCCTAGTCCATGTGGTCTTCTCCAAATTATACATTCACCACTTCAAGTACCACATTTAAGAGATTTTTAACCACTTATACCCTTTTTGTACCTATAAATCAATGATAATCCCATGCCAAGGTTATTAGAGGAGACAATATCTTTTATTATAGCCACTGGGGTCAAATAGTTATATTATGACCACACTATCATCAAGTTAAAAGGAATCTAGATGCTCTTCCAAGATTCCTTACATCATATTGGACTAGTTGAAAGAATATGAGATCACTTACCATATCATAAATGGTGTAGTTATTTTATTCATTAGTATAATATATAAGTCTTATCATTCAATCCATATCATCATATGGAACCATGAGTATAAAAATGAACCTAACCTATAGGCCATGGATGCACATAGGGAATACTTAAATATCCCTAAGGATAATGATAGGTAATGGGATCTTCAAGTAAAATTAAAGGCTCATGTGTAACTTTACCAGGTTAGGCTCAACATCAATTACCATCATGAGAGATGCCTAGATTATGCCTACCACATCAACCCTACCAGTGATGTCAAGGTGATTTCAAAACTAGAAGTTACACATATTTATAGAGATAAACAAAGACATCATAAGTACATATTAGAGAAACAACCTACCCCCACATCCTAATATAGAGGTCCTAGTTATTACAAAGAGGGTTTCTAAATTTTTCTTATAAGGGATCCTACCAGTAGATCTATTAACTCTAGCTTCCACTTTACCTATAGGGACTTTAAAAGTAATCCAACCTCATAATTCCCTTGTTATTCAATTTTTTAGTATTTATGAATCTTAGGTATAATCCCCTTAGGCCCAATTTTTATCCTCTCTATAGATTTGGAGTCCCATATTTTAAATATCTAGGTAGCATCTTTCAACCCCTCCTGGTTTTCAAACCTAGTTGCATCCCCCCTTACATTTTACCTTGTCAGTTCATCCTAAGGGTACCATACTTCATTAAGTTTTGAAACCCTTGGTGTTTAAATCGCCCATGAAATTATATTTTACATTAAACTAGTTTATCCCGCCCATGTAAATTTCCCTAGTCTAGCCCATGAAATTAGCATAGTCCCTTTAAGTGATTTGATTCCTACACATGCAATTGTAGTGGCCCTAATAACCATAGTCCCTTAAACTATTCCAACTTACCATATAGTTAATTTTATCCCAAGTGTGACATATCCCCCTCCTTTTACATCCTTTAGTGCTACAAAAAAAATTGAGTGCAACAATCTTAGCCAACCTAATAAATCTAGGCATCAAAAAAATGATACATGAGGTACCTCTCTACATTTTAGGCTCCTTATTATTTTAATATACCAAATTAAACATCACCATAAATAATACCTTAGTATAATCCTTATAATCCCCCAAAGTTGACTACCCTTAGGCCATCAACACAACCTCATCTTAAACTTATAAGACCATCTTGGGCCTCCCTATCTCTTACAAATAGTCCCCAAATAATTAGCTTCAATCATCCCATCACATATTTCAAGTTCAAAACCTAAATATTAGGTATAATTGGTCCCTAATTATATATTACTCAAGACCAACTAAGATCACATGTGTTACTATTGGTAGCTTCCCTATCCACTCACCCATTTTCACCCATGATCCCCCCTCCATCATCCATACCTTTTCACATCCCACCACTATAATTTACACATCTACCCATGAATTAACCACCTAATTCATCTATTTATTCATCTTCAACAACCTTAGGAAAAATGGGAGGACAAGGATGGATTAGTACCATGGGTACTTTAGGATCACAGAGACTCGAGATGGTCTACCAAGGGGACCTAGAATTACTTGTCTAATTTGAGAGAGAGATACTGATAGGATGAAGAGGGTGATGACCCAAACCTTAACCTATAATAGGGACCATCTTGTGTGGAGAACATAGAAAGACATAATATTCCTTACCAAGAAGACTACTAATACATGAGAAGATAATATTTTAGATGACATGGTCTCGGTGGTGTATTCTAAAAATGATCTAGTAGAGAAGCTCATGCATGATCTCCAGGAATCTATTAGGACCTTAGAGTCCTAAGTTAGGATATTTTTCCTAGTTGGTCAAATTTTCAAGGTGGAAATAACACTTTAAAAAAAATTCATAGCCTTAGGAGAGGTGACCAAGGTTATTTAAAATAGCAGTGTGTTCTTCTTGAGATCAAATAAGTACCTATACTAGATCATGAAAATTAATAAAAAATACAAAAAGATGGTGATGATCATGAATAAGGAGATTTTGTTTAATCTCAAAGTTTTTCCCATCATGGAAATAAAATTATAAAAAACATTCTTAGGGTGTATGAGTATTGCATTAGAGGATTATCTAATAGACATATATGATACCATTGAACCCTTGGAAAAAAACATGGACCAAATCATTTCTTACTTCAAGGAGGTTAGTATTACTATTCTCTTCTACTAAAATGGTACTTTACTTATAACTAATTAATTTTAATTCCAACTTGAAAATTTTATGGTAGTCACTAAAATTAAGGATACAAAGGTCAATAGAGATGGGGCATGGGTTATTTTTGACCTTGCCATGTAGTCCACCACCAACATCAGCCAAGTTAACTTAATGAATGTATCTCTTGAGGCCCTTCTTAAAGCACATTGAAAATTATTTATTTAGGTGAAATTTATATTGAGGGAACCACTTATCAACATACTTAAAATATAAAAATAAAAATATATCATTGTGCAATCATTGATATCTTAGAAAGGTGCCCAGATGCAATTGGAAAGTAGTCCCCCTTAGGGTTATATCTATTGATGTTTCCATTCCTCTTATGGTCTCGAAAGGGAAAATGTTTTATTTAATTTTAGGCCCTTCTCCCCCTTTATTTTTTCACTTTTGGGATGTTATTTTATTTCTATAATTATTTTTCTATGATGGCTAAAAGGTGGGGTGCATGAAAATGGGTGGTGGATACCACCTCAATCCTATATATGTTTCTTTATATCACTATTATAAGGTTATAATTTTTGTAATAGATATAATGAAGAATCATTGTACTTATAGTTTTTTATTCTATGGGGTTTTGATTATATTTTTATGTGTCTACTTTATGTATGTCTTCTAATATTTATGGTAAATTAGATAATTTTGATGTAAAATGATATGATATGAGTTTATATTTTATGTATATGTCTAATTACTATGATTTATATTCTATTATATTTCACTTATGTGTTTTATTTAACTTAAAAAATAATTATAGATTTTCGTGTCCACCAACAACAATCTCATAGGCATTCATATTTGAAATAAAATCATAGGACCTTCCCACATAATGTCCCTTTGATTCCCTTCCTTGTATGCTTAAATTTTGAGTTGATGTGAAACCCAACATATAGCTATAAAATTATAGCTAAGTTTACATTCAATATTAAACATTGGTTTCTCCATGTTCACTAAGGGAACCTCCTATTTTTTTCCTTACCTTTTTCTTCCCATTTTTTTTTCTTTATTAAAAAATTTGAATCAAACTTCTTGCATTGGTAAAGTGAATATATTAAGTTAGTGAGGTGATGAATTTTTAGGCCAGTCATTGTGTTTAAGTAATATTAAGATTATGGTAGTAGCAATGTATATTTGAAAGACTTATTCTAATCAAGCTATATAATCTAACCCAATACCTATAACTCATGCCGTAAACTATCCTAGTAATAGTCATATAATTAGAGGATAAAAATACCTTAGTTATCCCTTGGTCTCTCAATGTACCTAATTTAATCACTTTTAGATTAACATTATGTAATATGGATTATTTTAAGTCTATATTTTTTGTTTAAAGTCTGACTTAAATTATATACCATGAATGCACGATGTTTTTAGGTCCTATATCTACACTTGGATTTAATTAAGTGATTAATCAGATATGGTACAATTAAGAAAAAATGTGAGATTATTTTGGCTCACAATTGCAATTTATGATTAAGAATATTTTATTGTGCATGGAGTTTTCACTTGAAAATCATATGAAAACATAATTATGAATTTAGTTATCTATTTGAAATAATATTTGATAAAATTTTTATACTCATGTAACATATAACATTATTTTTTCAAATATTTGCTTTCATAATTTATTTATCTTACCTTAGTAGAAAGTTAAACTACTAGTTTCTTAATGAAATAAATGTGGTTTATTATGGAAGGTATAGTTTTATTTTACCAAGTGATAATTAAATATGTAAGATTACTATTTCATTGTATTATTGTAAACTATGTTTTCTCATTGCCACTAAAAGCCTATAATTAGTTGAAGTTCACATCATTTTGAATTTTAACCAAAAATTTTGTATTACTCATTTTGAAGGCTTATATAGACATGATTATATGGATAATTATGCTACCTGTATTGAGTTTCAACAAAGTTAAATTGATAATTTTTTTATTTCATTTTATAAGTGAATGACCTTATAGGTAAGTGGTGCATAAACCATGTTTGCTATAGCATACTTAGTTATATCATATCAAATTCAAAAGTATAAGTTATTATAAATTTGATCTTTGATAATTGGAAAAATGGAAGAATGATGGTATAAATTTTATTATTTAAATGATTTGACTTAGGTTTCAACTAATAAGTCCACAAGAGACACTTTGTGTCAATAATATTAAATGAGTGGTTGGGAAAATATTTCAATTATTAAATGCATCAAGATATTTGTTAATTTGATTTGTTATTTTTATTGAGGTGTTTATTAAATAAATAGGGTTTGCTACACATAGCTCCATTTTAATTTGAAATTATATTATGTAATTAAATTATGTATCTTGCATTTGGCTTATTTGTTGGATGAGTCCTAAGAGATGTGATGTAGTGGCAATAAATTGGTGAATTATTTAATTGATTCATTATCATTTCATTTATTTTTTCATAAATGATTATAGTTGATGAACATAGTTATTACTCAATTATGAAATGAAATCTGATAAAGTATCCAAGGCAGTCTATGATTAGTGTAACTCATGGATGGACCATTTTATGCCACTACAAGTTATTGATAAAAAAGTGTATGAAGTACTAATAAATTTTAAATGTACAAAGAATAATTCTAGTTTAAGGGATGTATATACCCATTTAACTAATTAATATTATATGCATCAACTTTTAAAAGATGTGAATAAATATTAATACCTCTTTTTACTATTTGAATAGATAAACAAAGTACTTTAAATATTTCAATAAGTTATTTTGGTAGGACATTATGTACTTAGTTTTATTATAAATTAAACTTAAATAAATTGTTAGTTGGGTAAACCCATATTACTTATTAAGATGATTTTATTAAGATATTGAAAGTTAAAGCCTTATTATGTCTAGATAATTAGTGCGATAGGTAAAAAAATAGACATGAACAGTGTAGTTTTTAATTAACTTGAATATAAGGTTGAGATTATGAATTCAATTTGATCAAAGGAGACTATAGTAATTATTATTAAGGTTTATATGTTATATGAATTACCTTCATTATGAAAATTTATAATATTATTTTAAGGTTACCTTACATTAGTATGATATCATTTGAATAAATGGATCTCTAGTAATGTTTTGAAAAACATGACAGTGTATGGTTAATTGACTAACAATTTAGATACTATTGATCTCTCTATGATGGTTCATATTTTGGATTTTTTTTTTTAATAACATACTACCTCCTTATAAAATAAGTGGTGATAAAATAAAATAGACACTAAACCTATATCTTATTCCTTAAGTAGTAGGTGGTTAAACCTAGTTCTTTCATGAGCTATTTATTATTGTTTATTGATTTAGTGTAGAGGTAGAAGTATCTAATGAATAAAGTGATTAATTATAGATAGAAAAGTATAAATTTAGGGTTATTTTTAATAAGTGTTAATAATTTAAGTTATAAGTGGATGAACATTGATCTGGTCATCCCAATATGGTTATTATGATCATGTATTTTTTTTATAAAGTGATGATATTAAATATACATGTATCATGACTGGTTTTGGAATTTAAAATAACACAACTAAAAACTACAATATTTTTAGCCTATTTTTAATGGGTTATGAATATTTACTATGAAAATAAAAATCTTGTTGTACATAATTAGGTACATACTTTTTCCTTTACTCTAGAAAAATCATAACTATAATATATGTGGCAGGGTGGGGGGGGGATGGAGAGGGAGGGGGGAAAATGTAGATAGATAAATATGGTCATAGGTAATTAACAATGTTAATTCCTAACATATCTTAAACCACTTGAATAATGATTAAATACATGAATCATGTTCACCATTCCTCTAGCCATTTATCTATAAGTGGGCCTAAACCATCTAATTTTTATCACTACTACACAACATTTTTCATGTCAATTCTCAAACCACTTTATATAATTCTCATATTACTCCTAACCTCAAGCCTTCCATTCTTCCTTTTTATAATAGGACCACACTATTAAAATAAGGCCCCTACTATGGACATGTCCACTTAATTCAACCTTGTCCCCATGCCATTTAAATTCTAATTTACAAAATTTGAAATATCCATCCATTTGTGTCATTTCACACGTTTCACAAGTTGGCTAAAGGAAATTATTCAAAAACATCACTAAAAAAAATCAAATGTCATTAATTAAAGGACCATATATATATATATATATATATATATATATATATATATATATATATATATATATATATATATATATATATATATATATATATATATATATATATATATATATATATGTTCCTTTAATTGATGACATTTAATTTTTTTAGTGAGTGTGTGTGTGTATATATTACACACTAATAAAATATTCCTTATTCTTCACAAATTCAATATCAATCACTAGGAGTAATCACAACTCAAGTTTGAAGCATTTCAAATAAAATCAAGATTTAACATTGTCAAGTATTAAATCTAAATTACTAGATTCATATATATAGTGAATTAACATAATTACATAGTCTCAATAGGTGGTAGTATTGTGTGTGTCATGATTCCATCCTTAAAGTATTTTAATACATAGGTAGTAGTGAATCATCAATGAGGGTGATTGGGGTTATCTCAACCAATTAAACTTCCCTTTCTCTTACCAACTTTCTATCTTTCACAAGTACTCATATGGATTTTAAGGAAAAGGGAATGAAAATTGATATTTATACATGCCATTAACATAATGAAAGTTTATTATCCATCTTAATAAACATATGGATAGGTGGTAGAGATATTGTTATTTTTCCACCTTCAAAGAGGGCAAGTCCACAGTCAATGGGTAGGGACACACTATGAAGTGTTTTGGAAGTGTGGACTTCTTTAGACACAACTATAGATGCTTATTCAATACCTAAAGTGTCACAATACATTTTTTTATCATGTTTTTCACTATCATACATATGATATAGTTAACCAAAAACCATAAAATGCTTAGTATCATTTTATTGCTTGTAATTACAATATTTATAATATACCACTTAATCAATCAATTATCAATTCAACCTTTACATTCATATTTATGCTTAAATGTCATATATTATATTATGTATAATCATTCAATATTTTATACCTATTAAACACTATTAAATTAAAAATAGGGTACAAATATGTATGTCATCTATATATAGTGTTAGAACCCCATTGGGTTTAACTCAAAAATGGTATTTTTTTTAAAGTTTACTTTAATAATGAAATCAAATTACTCCCAAATAAGATTAGTTAACTAATATTTAAATTAATGTATCTTAAAAAATAAAATACTTATGATTAATTTACATAATGATCAACTTATCACATAGAACAATATTATAAATTCAATCCATCACATAACTATATTTGTTGAATAATAACTCAACCAAATTCTAAAAGTTATACAATAATATTATACAATAAGAGCAACCAATTTGTTGTTTATAAAATATAATAATAAAATGTTTTACATCATAGTGTATATAAATAAATACAATATTCCATGAAACTAATGAGTATTTATAAACTCATTATATGTATACAAAATAAAATCTTCATTAAAATTTTCTATCAATTGACTACTAGAGGAGAGAGAAAGCATCTTCAAAGTAATTTTATACACCAGCTATGGAATAGACCTCCCTTTATGGATGAGAACATGATAATGGTGCAGGTATCGAGAATTGAACTAGAACCTCTGTGTTGTAAGATTATAACTACTGCAACATATCATAAAAGAATTTCATTCTAACTTGACATCATGCATACACATATAATCAAACAAGTGAAATGATAACATTCAACTATAAACATTACTTTATCAAAAGTTTTCATATAGTTTAATGATCCAATAAATCAATCATAATCTCACACACACTCAACTAGATTTAATTTAATCTAAGTATTAACAACTCTAAATATATGTATGAGAACCATCTCATGATAATAATCATTAGTGTCATTAATGCCAATTTACTAAATAATCCATATATAATAATTCCATGGATTTATCATATATATTAGTATTTAATACCGTAAAAATTAAATACAATAAATAATTGAAATAATCTCATGTTAAATAATAACAAAATTTTATCACCTAAATGTTTTCTAAGTTTCAATACAACCCTAAGTCCATATTCCATTTAGGCAATATTCCATATATAAATATTTTTTAACAATCATCATAATATTTAATAATTTACCAATTACTTACAAACATCTCATGTTCACAAGTATTATAAATAAAATAATACAATTCAAGAATTTCTCAATAAATCTTAAACAAATTATCAATAATAAATACAACATTTATTATTATAATCAACTATTAATCAATTTCATCATAATTTATAACTAAATAACATATTATAAATTAATCATATAAATCCCAATTTTCATATGAATAAATATATTCACTTGTAAATAAACATCTACTTAAAATCCAAATTATCCACATAAACATGTATATCAAGTATGTCCACATATATTTATATACATTTAAAATCCATAGCCACTAATTTCCAAATGGCATAATATATATACGTGTGTGTGTGTGTGTGTGTGTGTGTGTGTGAGTGCGCGCGTGCGCGCGTGTGTGTGTGTGTGTGTGTGTGTGTGTGTGTGTGTGTGTGTGTGTGTGTGTGTGTGCGTGTGTGTGTGAGCTATTCATAAATAATATTTATTCATATTTATGTATAATTTATAATTACATATATGCATATTTATATATGTTTATATCCTAAGTAACCTACTTAAGAAATATAAATTTATATTTTAAAAATATATAAATCACATTAACAACACATAGCATTCAAAACATGAGTTAAATGTGTTGAAATACAAACATAAACTATTAAATACTATTACATGCCATATGGTACATTGACTTACTAAAATCATTCAACACGTGTTTAACCTCAAATTAAATAACTTGATTCAAAATAGTTCAAATTCCATCCATCTTACAAATGATTAAAATTTAGTCTGAGCCAAACATGTAATAAACATCCAAGACCCCAACAAATAGTCTTAATATCAATTATGTTCAAAGAACTTAGAATAAATAACAATATCCTAGGCATCATATACAATTACCAATTGTATAAATATTGACCCAATCTTATTATGTTTACTACACCCATGAATTTAATACTTGTATATATAACCAATACAAAAGTAATCATAACTCTATGATATAATAATCAACAAATTAAACTAATTTCAGTCTAATATGAAGATCATTTCAATTACATCCCAATTATTCTCTAGACTTGATAACCTATTGATTTTTGTATTTTATGGTTATTGATTGGCTAATTACTATTTTGATAAGCTAGATTTTATATACTAATAAATGAATAGTTATATGGTGCTTATTTATACAATCATTAACTTATTGAGTTAGTTGTACTTGTATGTTATGTATATAATGATCATGATTACTTATTTAATTACAACAATATATTATGGATTTTATCTTAATTTAGGCTAACTATCTTTACTATTCTAAGGTGGATGCAAGATAGAGTCTATACCTCAAATTATGACAAAGAGAGAGAAACATCAAAGTGGGTGGAGTAGGTAAAGGCAATTTGGGGGATGATAGAGTGAGAACAAGGAACTCTTCACACACCAAAAATAATGGAATTTGATTTTCAATCATTATTTGATTTAAATAACTTGTAGTTACTATGATCATAGGAATCAAGAAGGGAGGTTAGTATAATGTTAGTTCAATTTAAAAAAATTAAATAAAACACACTAACACTTACACTCCAATCATAGAACTTAGGGGGGGAGCTTAGTAAAAAAATAAAAATTAAATCACAACTAAAACATAAAAGACAATAAATTTTTTACCTTCCTTGGGAGCTCTAAATGCTTTTTTGAGTGGTTTGCTTAGCTTGTGCATCAAAGAGTCTTTGGAAAATGATGCTTTTTGGCTCCTTCTCTCCTTTGCACTATTGGATTTGATGTGGATTATGATTTTTTAAGATTTTAACATTATAACACTACTTGGAAAAATATCTTATGTCTCTCTCCAAATTTGTGTTATAACTTTCGCTTATGATATCTTTAAAATGAAGAGATGTTGCGTTGTATTTATAGCCTAAGGATTTAAATCTAACCCAAGGTGAGTTAGGGTTGAGTTAAGGATTGGAATTAATTAAAACTAACCTAAGTGAGTCAAATATAACCCTATTATAGTTAATTATTATCAAATAATTATGATTTGCTTTACTAGGCATCGGTCTTGAAAATAGATATTTTAGGATATTTTCAAAGAGCTTGACAACTCATAAAGGAAATGATGAAAGGATAAGATATTTTGAATTTTTGAATTTTATTTTTATGATATTCATTAAGTTCAAATATATAATTCAAATAGGTAATTTAGTTTGGCTTGTCAATTAATTATTATTAGTCATTTAGCTTTTTCAAGATTTGATATTTGTTCATGTGCCCCACTTAATAGGTCCATAGGCTAAATTGTTTGTTGTGATGATAAAATTTGATTAGAGATGAATATGTGAGAGATTATTATTTAATACAATATAATACCCTAACTAGGTATATATCAACATGATTCTGAGCTTTGACGAATGATGTACAAGCAAATTTGGGATGTTCAGTGATTCTTAAGATTAATCTACAATGGTTTTTAGGAATAAATCTAAAGTTATATTGGAAGCCATTTATAGCCATTTTTAGGTGTCTATAGTTTTCCCCTATTTGGAAATGTGTTTCAAGTTATAGGCAAGTAACATCTTCTCAATTAATGAAAAGGTCATGTATGCCTATGACTTCAATGGCAATGGATAAATTATAGATGCCCCCTCGAGGGAGTAGTCAACAAAAGGGTTGGTGATTGGTCTCATGAAAGGAGAAAATGATTATAACAAATGATAAAATAGGGTGAAAAATATTGATTTGGCCATAGGCATTTATTATCAGTGGCATATAGAGCTACCCTAGTTATGCAGATAAATACGATGATTTTCTCATAAGTGATTATAATCATTGGCATAGGTGGGGAAAAAAGGTAATGATTTTCCCAGTGGTATTTATAATCATTTAAAAAATGATTAGGGTAATAAGAGAATGATTTTCCCAAAGGTGGTTATAATTGTCAAAAGAGAAAATATTGATTTGTCCATAGGTAGTTAGAATAGAGATAATGGTTTTACCAAAGGTGGTTATAAGAATTATAAAAATGAAAACATGATCCAATTGGTTAGAAGAAAGAGGATGATTTTATGAAAGGTGGTTATAATCATCAACCTTCAAATGTATGGAAACACAATGATTTTCCCATATGAAGTTGGAATCATTGGAAGAGTAAGTGGGATGGTATATAATGATTTTCCTAGAGGTTTTTATAATCATTAGTATCTTTATATGTTGAATATGTTATGAAATATTAATGTAGAATTGGTACAAAGGGGAAATATGAATTCAGGCAACCTACTAGCAGGGTGATGCTCGTCTGAACTAGTAAAGTAAAATTCTTTCATGATTTAATTAATCTATATGTGAAATGGTTTGGGTAGATCAATATTTTTTTAGGTGTTAAGGATATATATCATGGTTTCATTACTTATATAATTCCCTAGCTAAGTTTTTTCTATATTACTTGATGGTAGGCATCATGATAGAACACCATGACAACCTGGCCAAAATATACATAAGGACTAACACTTGATCTAATAAAAATTTGAAATTAATGCATCTATAAAAATATAATGATGACAATATTGACTTATGAATATGGATGGATTCAATAATAATGCACAAATAATCAACCAATGAATGCACATAGACTAAATCAAAGCATAATAAAAAAGAAAACAAATAGACAAACAAATAAACAAAGAAAAAATACCAAGAAAAGGAAGAACCAAATGAAACAAAGAGAATAAAACAAATAAAGAATGGTTAATCACAATGTCAGTACAAATAACATGATGAACATTTCCCCTAGGCTAGAGGATACAATGAAACAAACAAACAAAATGGGTAAATAGAAGAAAATGAAAGGGATGGCCAAGCTATCTATAGATGCACTAGGCAAGTAGATGCTACCTACATAGTTTCATAGATGCAAGATCTAATGTAAACAGCATGCCAAATGTAGTTATCCCAAGAAATGAGATAGGATAAAAATTATGATCAAGAAAAATGTGATGGTGTTATAGAGGACTATGGGAATTAACTAGCAAAATGGAAAGAGTCTGGGATGCTAGACTAGTAAGGATGGGGAAACTAAATGACAAGTGGTTTCTTGTGAAATAGCTAGGGATCTTAGAATCCTTAAAGTAAATAAGTGGTTGATGTTGAATATTTAGGATTTTATATTATGTTTTACAAATGTTTTTAAAATTTTTAGAGCATCTCAACTCAATCAAGAATGATGAGATACTAAACGGTCCAAGGTCATAAAATGATAAGATCATTCAAACTTAAAATTGCACTCAAAATGGTGAGAGCATGGTAAAGGGGTGACTAATTTGACCTCAATGTGAATTGAGCACTATCTATATAGTCCCAAGATGGGACCTTAAGTCACTATAATTATGCCTTACAATAGAGGAATTGAACTAGGTAGTAGTAAATTCATAAACTAGGCAAAGTAGGTAAATGGAATAGTATGACATAGGCATGGTAAGGTGGTAATTCAAGGCATGATAAACAAGTGTTATTCCTAGTTTATCCATAGGTTTTTATAATTAGGAAATAACGACATAAGTCAATGATAATAATTTTCCCATAGGTGGTTATAATTAGTAGCATGATGGTGAGACACTGATTTTCCCAAAGATTATAACCAGGCCCCCTTGGTATAAAATAGAACAAGAAATGAAGGACGAAACTACCAAAACACTATCATACTACTCCAAAACATGGCCTCTATCTATAATACTAAATCAACTACTAAAACTTGATCAAAATATTCATGCTAAAAGTGGCCATGAAACCAATAGAATGAGACTAGGGTCAAAAGAATTGGGTAAGGAGTACAAAACAACACATTTAATAGGGAAGGTATGGTATAGTGGTACATAATAAAATGGTATGGTACAAATAATAATGTCAATATTATGGTATAATATAAATAGGCCTCATAGACAATGCTTTAGATCTCTCAAGTGAAATAATGCTTGAGGTGTATAATGTTCATCAGCTCATCAAGTTCATCCCTATTTAGTGTAGCAAACTTGTATGAACTAGTTCCATAGTTTGCAACAATGATGAATGGGCCTATCTATTTGGGTTTGAAATTTCCCTTGTGATTCTTCTAAGTCATGGTATTTTATTGGTTTTCTTTGAGAATAAGATAACCATGTTTGAATTTTCTATGTATGACCCACCAATTAAAGTGGCCACAAAGTTAGTTCTAGTATGATTGAAGGTTACTGAATGTAGCCATGTGTTTCTCATAAAATAACTCTAGCTCTTGTAAGTGAGATACTCAATACTCTTCATTATCTAGGGCATACTTCAAAGAGATGTACAAAGAAGGTAACTTGACCTAAATGGGAAGAATGGCCTTAGTGCTGTAAACAAGTGAATATGAAATGGATATTTTTGGAGTATGGTAATTAGTGAAGTATGCCTAGATGACACAAAATATTTAGAGGTGAAAATTATGGCTAGCATCATTGATAATATTTTTAAGGATGTTGACAATGGTTTTATTGGATGATTCTACTTGGCCATTACCTTGTGGGTAACAAGTGGTAGAAAAATGTTAGGTGATTTTATATTTAACACACATTGATTTGACATCCTTATTCTTGAATGATCCACCATTATAAAATATAATGTCAGAGGGGATACCATAATGGTAGATGAGATGGTTTAATATAAATTTAAAAATTTGTTTTCTAGTTATGTAAATGAGGGGTATAACTTCAACCCACTTAGTGAAATATTTAGTAGTGGTAAGGATGTGTTTATGGATATAAAATAAGGTGGAGTATATCTTCCCAATGATATTTAATCCCCATGTATAAAATGGCCATGGTGTAAGCATTGGTTTTAGAGCCTTGGCTAGGACATGATTTGTTACACTTTTTAACATATACAACTGCATCTACATATATTATAGGGAAATAATACCTAGTACGTAGGAGCTTTTTAGCTAGGACATCCCTGATTGTGTGGGATCCACATACTCCTTGAACTTCTTGGAATGTTAATGTTGATTATTCCAAAGTTAAAAAACAAATCATAGTTCCATCAAAACTATGGTAGTAAAGGGTTAGTCCAAGTAAGGCATATCATGCAGCATGGTGGATAAAATCCTTGGATTATTTATATAATAGGTCTAGTGGCATAATTTGGTTATGAAGATAGGCATAAATTTATAAATACCATATAGATCTAAGACCAACAATATCACAGATCACTATGATAGTTAAAGTTTCATGAGTTGGCACTATCAAATTTTCAACAATGAATTGGTATTCTTTCACTATGTCTATATGATGAATCAAAGATCTAATGGTGGCCATGGCATCTAATGTTCTATTACTATCCCTTGATATATGTTAAAATTTTAAAACAATAATTTGTTTTTTGAGAGTGTCAACCATGTCCTTGTATGGTGCTAGCTTGTCAGCCTTGGCCTGAATATGGTATGTAACTTGATTGATGATTAATTGAAAATCACCATAAACCTTTAGATGTTGTATATTCCATTGTATTACCTTTCAAAGTCCTAAAATTAGTGCTCCATATTTAACCATGTTTTTAGTACAAGGAAAGTTGATCCAGAATGATTTAGAGATAAGATCTCCCTATGGTTTTATAAACAAAAGACCTACCCCCAATCCATGTGTTATGAATGATCTATCAAAATATAGCTTCCAGTGATACTCCTCAAGAGGTGTTTCAATGATGGTCATAATTGATTTATTTGTGAATTGGAATATTAGATGTTTTGTATTTACAAGTGGGACTTCAACAAGTTGATCTACAAAAACTTGTTCTTTGATGGCTTTTTGGTTGACATATTCTATCTCAAATTCACTAATACACATGATCCATTTGGCCATATGACCTAGTGAATATATTTTAGATATCAAATTCTTGAGTGGATTTACTTTGGAGATAACCATGGTCTTGTTGTTTAACATGTAATTCTATAGTTTCTAAGATACAAAGACCATAGCTAAATATGATTCAATGGGCATATAGTTATGTTCATACATGACTAGTATATAGATAAAATAATACACAACATGTTCTTTTCCATTATCATCATGTTGAGCTAGAAGTTCCTTAGGGATTTGTCTATGGTGAATAGATATAGTAAGAATAGGTTTTATGACATAGGAGGAAATAAAATAGGAGGATTGGCAAGATAGTCTTTGAGGTGCTAGAAAGCTTTTTCGTATTCATCATCCTAATGAAAAGTGATTCTTGAAAATTTTAACCTCATATGTCAAATTTCCACTCTTACCACTCAAAATTTTACATGTTAGGCTAGTTTGTCCTGTGAGTCAATAAGTTGGCCTTAAAAATTCCTTAATTTGATTATTGGGAATAGACTATATTAGCCCATCATGAAGGAATGAACATTCTATTTTGGTTGTGTATGTCATAAGTATAGTTATGAATTCAACCAAAGTTGAATAATTACATGAGAATTATGTTTTTTGTGCCATGAATATCCCATACAAGTTTGGTCTCTTGATGTTTTTTCTATCTCAAGATATGAACCTTCAAGGATGATCTAGTAGTATGGGATGCACCTAGAGGTGTCAAATTAAAGCCATAAAAATAGCCATTTGAATTCAAAAATACTTAATGAGATTCAATTTGAATGCATGGTTGAAAAGTGGCATGATCTTGGGGGGCAATGTTAAAGATCAATGACACATGGGCAATCTCATGAAGTCAACAAGTCAATAAAGATCTAGAGTCCAAATTTAAACATGCAATTAAAAATCAACAATGAGCTCAAATTCAAAAGTTCAACATATCTTAAGAATGAACATGATGAGGATAAGTGTCACAATCATGGTGAATTTTCAATCAAATTTGATAGAACATGTTTGATCAAGAAAAAGTAGATTTGATAAAGTTCATTTGACCATGTGAATGCAAATCAATGATGTGTATGAAGTTAAAAAGTCAATTAACCTAGATTGTATATGAGCCTACCACATAACATAGGTGTATTAACTAGATGAAGACTGATATCCATTTCCATAAGAATAAAGCAAGACTACCAAGTACCACATTCTCAAAGTTGAGACAAAGATCAACACAGGGCTATCAAGTGGCATTATATATAAAGAAGAATGTAGATCAGTGACCAATGATGAAGGTTAAAGCTAGGAGACTCCTAAGAAAATCAATAGAGAAAAATTGATCGAATCCCAAGAGTAATAGAATAAAGACATGTGTCTATATTTGTAATGATCATATAATCATAGGTAGCTAAGGAATGCCACATAGGTAGACATGTTAGTTCAAAAAGATTTTTCCACCTAGGTAGTTAAAGGTATGAATTCAGGATCAAATATGATCCAAGTTACCAGGAGCAAACCCCATAGAATTTTAGGACACCATTAAATCTTAGATAGACCTCTCAAAGGCTTACCTATATAAGTTTTACATCTTTGTCATGATCAAGAAACCCTAGCCTTTGGATCTTCATTGCAATTATGGATATATGAAAAACCAATATGGGATTGGTTTTCATCTATATTGGACCTATGATTAGGAATTAGAGTAAAGGAAGAATGGGGATTATGAAAGAAATGTTAGAAGGGTCATTAATGAATGAGTTTAAAATGACTATCTAATAGTGTAAAGACATATCAAGTTGAAGCATAGTACTGTAAGCTCATTAAGAAGATGGAGAGTTGGGAGGTTGAGAAAGATAGTTGGAAATTTATGAAGTTTCAAATTCTTTAGGGATTTCCCCATTTTTATGGATCATGACTCAACACCTTCAACAAATTTCTTGTCTTATAGTGCATTTATAATCTGATGAGAAGGCTTGAGAGCTATTTTG
Organism: Torreya grandis; assembly: GCA_037957365.1. NCBI lineage: Eukaryota > Viridiplantae > Streptophyta > Pinopsida > Cupressales > Taxaceae > Torreya > Torreya grandis. The sequence continues at coordinate 1,755,942 of JARHVA010001479.1, forward strand.
GAGTTGATCAATGGTTAATTTACTAAGTTGGATCAATACTGATCGACCAAAAGGTGGTTGGGCCTCATTTATTGATTATTACTTTCTTAGTTCCCTCTCTCTCTTCCCATTTTCTTATATATCTCCCATTTTTCCTAGTATAAAGAGACTCTTATGCTTTTAGCATTCCCAGGCTATGCTACAATTTATACTATAACACTTATTTGATATAATAAAAGACTAGATTCCTTCATTTGTAAGATCAATTAAAATGCTTTATATGAATTCATTGATGTGGTTAAGTGAATTTATGCTTTCCTTTGCCTCTATCTAAGTTTTCTCACCTTCATGAAGTGTCTTTTAGCTTTCACAAGTAATTCTAAGTTTAATAGATAGTATGTTGATTGGCTTGGAAGTGGAAAACTTCCCTCCCATGATATATTGATAGTTATTTCATGTCATTTTATGAAATACTTGTGTGGAACTTGATCAAAGAGTGAGTGAAGTGATATTTAAATTTCTTAAAAGTTTTTGATAGTGTGTCTTGTGAAATTATAAGAATTTAAAATATTGGTGTATAACCCTTTTATCTCTCTTAGTAACCCTATGCCCCTCTCTATCCATTTTCTAGGCATAATCATTTGTCTACGTGATCCATTAAGAGGAATCCAGCCTTCCCAAGAGGTTCAACCCCATTACAAGATACCCACAGTCTAGGGTTGTTCCCATTTTATGGCTTAGTTAGAGATAGCTTGAAGAACTCTCCCCATGGGTGAAAATTAAGACCATAATAGTGAGACCTTTCTTTATCAAATGTGTAAAAGAATGGAATTTACCAACCAACTAAGAGATGAAGCATCTAGTAAACTTTATCTTTCCTTATAAATTATATAGTTGGTTCAAATTAATCGATGGTGGCATCTTAGTAATGGCTTGTACTTTGGCTGGATTGACTTTAATGACTCAGTGAAACATAATGAATCCAATCAATATGCATGAAGTAACTCCAAAAACACACTTCTTAGGATTGAGACTAACCTTATATTCATGTAGTCTCTCAAATATCTTATGTAGTGATATTGAATGATCATCCCTAGTCTTTTATTTTCCTAGTATGTCATTGATGTAGTCTTCAATAATGTCATGCATCATATCATGAAATATGATGTTCATATCTCTTTGTTATGTGGCCCCAAAATTTTTGAGACCAAATGGTATAACCTAATAATAAAATTTTCTCGACGTAGTGGTGAACATTTTTTTATGTTAGTCTTCTGGTACAATCTATATATGGTTATACCATAAAAATCCATCCATTAGTAAAAACATTTTGTAACCCATTATAAAGTCAACTATCATGTCCACATGTCAATTTCTGGTTGAGGAAAGTCATCCTTGGGATAGGACTTGTTTATATCTCTAAAATTAATGCAATTTTTTATTCCTTCTATCTTCTTACTAATTGGCAGAACATTCAAGATCCACTCTAAGTAATTGATCATTCAAATACATCTTAATTCCAATAGTTTTTACAAATCTTTCTTTATAAAAACAATAATGTAAGGATTCATATTTTACAATTTTTATTTCATGAGTTTGGCATAAGGATGTATAATAAGATGGTGTGCAACCAATGTGGGGTCCAAACCTAGCATATCAAAATAGGCCCAAGCAAATATGTTAACAAATTCCATTAAAAAGGTTTTAAATATTTCACATTCCTCCTTAGTGAGGGATGTACCTAATTTGATCCATTTTGAGTTGTATGGGGTCCTAATGTTAACTTATATCATGTATTCTACTAGAAGAATTGAACCATCATCTAGAATGGTTGATAAAGATTTGAATTATCCTACAATAGTAAAGTCCTCAACTTGGCTTAGCTCTTCAAGTTCTCCTAAACAAGATGAATCAAAATCTCCCAATGGTAGGGATGTCCATGTGAAAAACACTATTGGGGACTCTTAGATGATTCAATTAGAATACTACTATTTTTTAGAACTAAACTTGGACCCATATGCAATCTCATTGTTGATGGTCTCCTGAGTTGTGTTTGAGGAAGGTTGAACACCCCCATCTAATGGCACTTGAAACAACTTTTCACCACTAGACTGCCCTTTCTCTTTACCTTTTCCCTAGTCCAAAAGTGCCTCAAAGAGGTTTTTACTTTATGACCTCAATGTTTTATTTAATTTTTATGGTTAAGGGTGTTCACCCATTCTCTACAATAGGTTGAAATATCTAGCTTGATTGAGAACCCTTGATTCTGATCTCCCAATAGAAAATTATCCCTTAGGCTTAAAAAATTGCAAAAGGTCTTATCATTCTCGAACTCATCTATAGGCACTATGGATTCTTTTTTGTCCTAGACTATAGGTATAGGGTGATATAGATGAAGTGGATTACAAATAAATTATCTAAGAGTACAAATGGCATAAGTATCTAATAGATTGGTATTGGCTAGGTATTTTTAATGGCTATGATTAGACTCTAATATTAGTATTAGCCAAGTCTTCATTATGGCTATGATCATATTCTAATTTTCTATTAACATCATCACTAGTAATTGGTGTTGGAACACAAATGTGATGCATTGGGTCACCCCTAAGCATTTCAAATTTGAGACCATATGTCCCTTTGTACCAAGTGGTAGAAATTGGTTCTAGAGTTCTTTGCTAGTTTGGTCTAAGGCCTCCTCCTTGATAGGCATGCTTTTCCATGATCCTATTAGGTATAAGGTATTTGTTATTTTGGTAATATTCATCAAATTTGTCATTATATAACTAAGAATAATCATCTACAAGTGGGTCCTATTCTTGGTCAGTGGTCAGTGTAAATATGATAAGTGCTAGACTATGCACGTTCCCCTTCCCCTTTCACTATAATTCCATGTAAGGTGGATTGGATTTAGGTCTTTCATAGAACTTGGGGTTCTATGGAAGTTTAGAAATGTGGAATGTATCATGTGTTAAAAATTCTCTTGGGCTATTAGTCATGATGGTAACATGATTGGACATTTTAGGAGGTAGTATGTGGGAAGATGAATCAAAGGTATCAGGGTTAATGCAGTTAGCCTATGACAAGTCAAAAATAATTTATTTCCATTTATCCTTCCTGGAAATTAGAATCAAGCCAAAATGGTCGTTATATATTTTTTACTCAACCTCCAAATGCTTACAATGTTTATAGGGCTACAAATCTCTATGAATGGTGACCTCCATACCTGAATGGGAGAAATTGATACACTTGTGTAATGTTGAATGGATTGCATAGATTTCATGTATTCAAAGGTATACCCAAAATAAAATTATATGAAAAATCAATGCCTAACACATGGCATAATATATTGTGGGTCAAAGGCCAAATAATAATTGGTAATTTGATGGTGCCTTATGATTCATGTTCTTCATTTATATAGGCTTTAATAGTGATTTTTTCTAGTTGGAGATTGGTTATCATGTACTTGAGATGCTTGATGATCTTTAGAGACATAATATTTACGCTTGATCCATTGTCTATGAGGACATATTTCAATTTTTTCCATGTTATAACAACTTTGATGTTTAATGGATTATTATGCAGAGGGCTAAGGAATGACATGTCACTTTGGTTGAAGGTTAGTTGTTGGTCTGGGGATAGATGTCCAACCAAAGATGAAATTTATCTAGGGATATGTCATTAGGAATGTGAGATTGATTGAATAACTCTATCAATATGTTCTTTTGGATTTTAGATGTATGCAACAGATCCAAAATGGATATTTATGCAAGCATTTTCTAAAGTTATTCCATAATATCAAATGTCTTTTCCTATATAGTGGTAAATGGCTTGTTCTTATCCATAATGGTGGGTTGGATGAGTGTAGTGGTAGGTGGATTTGGGATGATAATCCTTGACCACCAAGTTATGATTGAACACTTAGGATTAGAGACATGATCATTATCATTAACAAATCATGTTGGCAAGGGGCTAGGCAGGATAACTCTCTATTGTCGATGCACTTATATGTAGTCATAGGTCAGAGATGAGTTATTACTATGAGGTCTAAAAGTAGTAACTCCTACTTTTTGATATGCTTGTATATGGTCCCAAGTTAAGGAAGGATCACTAGCATAGGTTGGTTAGTAAAAAATGATTAGCAATGGTATTGTTTGGTTAATACTTGGTCTTGAATTTATGGAGATGGTGAAAATGCATCCTCTCATAATATAGCCTACAAATTTGTAGTAATCATGTGCAACTACATGGTATGTCTATTACTTGTTGGCATCATTATATCCTTGGTTATGTCCATTTAGCTAACATTGTTGTTGGTGTTGTTATTATTATCTCGACTGTTAATATTGTTGATGCTATTGTTTTAGCTTTTATGGCTATTATTGTTGGTTTTTATGTTGTAAAAATAGATTTTTATAAATACCTAGATTCTAATTGGATTTATATTCTCCATTATCTAATGTTATCTCCCTATTTTCCAACATATTTTGAATAAGATGTTTGATTTGCATAGTGTAGATTATGTCCATTAACCCGATGGTACTCATAGAATTAATTTTGCCTATACCAATTTAAATAAGGAATGCCCTCATGATAATGCTTTGAAATAATCTAACTAATCATATTTTTAGTGGCTATCTTGCAAAACATGGATTTAATAGGCTCTCCAAGGTTACTAAAAACTCAATGAGTAGGCCCATTTTTCCTTGGAGGGGGGGAGGGAGGTTGTAAAGTTAAAGGTTGATACATTTGTTGGGTTGGTCTATGTTTCTACAAAGGCTACACTTTCTAAAGAGGTTTTTGGTTAGGATTAATTTGCATATATGGTGTAGGCTAAGCAGATAGTGTTTGCACAATTTAGACATGTCATGACTCAGTTACTCCATTTCTAACAACATTCTTGTTGTGATTAAATGGCTTGGATTTTTCATAGTTATTAGCCTATGTTAGTTATGATGCTTGTGCATGGACTTGGTTTTGGTTTTGTTCATTCTTTTGGTTTTGATTTTCATTCTTATTTAATGAGATAAGTTTGATGATATTTTTGCTAATAAGGTCCTTTTCAATCGATAAACCTTTATCAATGATTTCCATAAAAGTGTGTGCACACTACAACTCCAAATGGTAAGATATCTCATTGTATAAATTATTTTTAAACACAATGACTAATTACTTGTATAATAAATTGTGGGTGAAATGGATGGAAATTGTTCTCCATTGTTGTAAATAGCTTGAGAAACTTTCATTAGCCTTCTATTTGGATTGTGTCAGATCTACCACTGAAATCTCATGTTTGAGATTGTAAGAGAAATGTTACACAAACTTATTTGAAAGGCCATCAAAATTCGAGAATGAATTATTCAACAATGTCAAAAACCATTCCAAAGATTGTCTTATTAAAATATTTATAAATAACAGTAGGAGGTAGGTGTCACATAGGCCACTATTTGGCAAGCAATAAAAAAATTGGTTAAATGGGCCTTCAGGTCTCCTTTACCTTTATACTCATCAAAATTAGGTGGTTCATACCCTAGAGGAAATGGTATTTTTAAATACTCCATGTTGAATGGATAATAAAACATGTCATCTAAATTAAACTTATTGGTCTTTTTCTCAGCTTGATGGCAATAATTACATCCCTCATTTGTTATAGTTCTTGCATTAGGAAACTAAAGGGAATATTGGGCTGAGGTGGAGGTTGGGCAGTCAATAGTCGATTAAGGTATAATTGAGGAATGGTTTTCTATGGAATGTTGGTTTTTTTAGGTAATTAACAATGAATATAAATCCATGGATTAAGATTAACTTGATAAAATTGTATGCATTGTGGTGTGATATTTTGGTTGGGATTTAGTATATAGGCCTAGTTTTGGGTAAATTATGGCTAATATAGAAGGATATGGATCTAGGTGAAGTAATATGCTTATTGAGGTTGATTATGGACTTATTTCCAACAATTCATACATGGATGATTAAGGGGAACTTATGAAACAAGGCCCTATCATTGAGTTTGTGGCATGTTGGGAATAAAAGGTAATTGTTTCCTATCAATACTTGTATAATAGTAGAACCTCTTACTTGTGTGCACCCTATTGTGAAGTAAACACTTATTAAAGGTTAAAAATTTATTTTTGACCAATAGACATATGTTTTTTATTAGACATCATGTGTCATTTTAATGGTACATTGATGTGCAACTAAAGAGGTACTTTTGTCACTATCTAATGGGGTAGAACATTGGTTACCCTTATTAATGTGGATGAATTTTCTACTTATTTTTCATTATTATATTGGATAGTACCTATTATTGTGGAATTTTATTCATCACCTATTGTGGTGGAGTAAAATTCATCACATTTTCTTAAACTAAGGCATTGGTTATTGATTGAATACTTAACCCTTATGATTACATGCTTAAAGAAGTAACTAGTTGAGTATTAGAAGTAGTTTATTATGGTTAGGAGGTAGAATTTCCTATCCCTTGTTTTTGTGAACCAATCATGGTGTTAAATAAAGGCAAATTTCTAGTTATTTTTGCATTTAAACCACTTTGGTCTGGATTAGATAATACTTTCATATTATCCATTATTTTTGGCTCATTTGTCTACATAGAAGTAGAAGACACTTATTTTATATCTTGGGCATTAAACATCTCTCCAATTGAACTAATTTATGTGAATGGGCCTATACGCTATTTTTTTTGGTTTGTCAATTCAATTAAGACCCTTATTGAAGGAGTTAGCTTGATAAGAAGAGAATTTGACATGGCCATGTTATTAAAATTACATGCTAAGTTTATATAGGTATTATATATTGTTTGCATATGTATAAAATGATCCTCCATAAGGCCTTTTCCTATGAAAATCTTATGATGGTCCCAATATGATATTATAACTAGATTTTGAGGATCTATAAGAGGCTTATTCAATGTTTTTACTATAAGGTATGTTGTAAGGCACTCAAACTAAACTTGGTAATTTTTTGTGGGGGAAGTCTATTGGAAATTTGGCCCCTTATTATGTGGCTTTGATTAAAACTTTTTCCTTATTTGAAAGTAAGTGAAAATAAAAAAATAGGGATCATATGTCTATGAAATCATAATGTAGTATGGTTATTATCTAACTTTTTCAATAATCAAAGTTACGCTAGCTAGGTACTATGTTTTTTTGTTCTTGGTCCTGATCTAAGTATGGATGTGTGTTGAAAAAATGGTGAGCTAAAGGATATTTTATTTATTCCCCTAGTTATTTTTTTAAGTGTATAAGGATCTATATCAAAAACTACATCATCACCATAGGTGTTTTGAATAAAGTCTTCTTGAGCGACAACATTACCATACCCTAGATTATACATGTCTCCACTATGAGTATAGTGAGACATATTCAAATCAATGATGAATGCTTCATGACAAAAGGTCTTAGAGTTATACAAAATTTGAAAAATAATGTCTAAAAAAAATGGTTCAAACTTGGTCTAAATTGGTTAAAGGAATGGATTTGGATCTTAAAAAAGGCCTATGCTAAAACTTAGTATAAAATAACCTAATGTCAAATGTCTAATGTTAAACATCTCACACAAAAATGTTAAGTGGACAAACTAAAAAAATAATGCCAAAATTTAGGTTCAAAGTGTTCCAAATAAGTCTAATGTAAAAAAAAATAGGTCTTTCAACCAAATACATCACAAAACTAGGCTCAAAACAAGGATATACTAGGTCTTTTGGCAAAACAAGTCACAAAAGCTAGACTTTTAAAAAAGGTGAGATGTTAATCTTAACAAATTTGAAACACTTTGTCTAAAACCAGGAATTCAAATTTAGACATGAACTTGGTCAATTGGTATAAGGAATAAAACAAAAGGCACTTAGAGATAATCTATTTCTCCCAGATAAATTAACAAACAATAGTGTTTAAATTGGGTAAAGAATTAACCTAAATTACATAACCCAAAAGAGAAATATCTATGTCTAGGAAAAAATTACATAAGGCATAAATAGAAATAAATCAATGTTTGTATTTGAACTTGGAAAGTTTAATTAAAAATTCAACTTAGAAAACTAGGCTCTTTAAATAAACAATAAGCTAGACAAAATTGAATGGCATAACGACACTAGGTATAGATCCAAAAGACACATGTGGCTTTGGTTTTGAATTAGAACTTTGGACATAAGGCAAAGAATTATATGAAATTATTCAAGTAGTGTAATGATTTTATCATGCTCTAAATATGTAATCTATAGTTTGTTTCAAGATGCCAAGGCACACGACATGAAATGGATCGTGTGGCATAATATCACCCTTTCTAATCAAGTCACACACACACACACACACAAATATTTGTCGAAAGACTAAGGCAAAAGTATGGAGTGAAATGGAAGGTGTAATACCTCCTTAAATAATAGTGTAATATATCAATAAGACTCATTTTTACATGGTATAACAAATAAATAGATTATATTTAAAACCATGCAATAAAAGGATAAAATAACTCAAACACATAATTGTAATGTCCTAGATCCTAAAACTAAAAAAGTTGCATAATACTATTGTATTATGTCAATATAAATAATCTTGAGAGGATTTTAAGTGTTAATAAAAAAATAAAATCACATAAATAAGTAGGGTTTTTACACCCCCCTTATCTCAAGATATTTTATGGTGATATGGAACTTTGGGTTACTCACCCTACATCAATAGTATGTCCATGACAAGTGGGGTTATTCTAAACTCTCAATTTTCATGCATTTATATATGGTCCCACATATGTATAACATAATATATGCTCACATAATTTAGATATTAATCAACTGAATTGTTATGAAAAGGTCTTATTCACAACCACTACATTTGTTGCTTACTCAGTGTAGTGTGATATCCAAGTTGCCCCTATGGTCATAGGTAGTATCTTACTAATGGAGTTTATTTAATTGTTAAAAAACATGTACCAATAAGTCAAGCCAAATTTATATACCCCAACATGGAGTAGTATTTAAATGATGCTAGGATATGAATTCTCAAGTCAATGCTTCCATAGAGAACCTATGAGGAGGTGATGAAATCCTATTCAAAAACCAAAATGCATGAAAATAAATGACAAGTGAAAAGACTTTATGGCCATGTTTGCATCCTTCAAACCATATGGGTTTGAGGAGGGCCTTAATGATGTTATTTTCATGATTTATAATAAATAATCAAAGGTAAATAATGAGCACTTTTGGTCACTTGAGTTCCCTAAAAGGGATGGGGGAGAGCATACACGTATCAATCATTTTGAAAAAATAAACAACTTTGAAAGAAAAATCATAAAACAAACACTCTTAATAGTATGTATCTAAGTGTGAGAATTTATTTTATTGAACAAAAGTGAAATGTTTATAAAATTTGGAACCTTGGCCTTAGTTGAAAAAATTACAAAAAATTTCATAAACAACTAAGCATAAAAACAACTAAATTCTTATTAGGCACCAAACAAAATGTTTACAACTTAACCACTTCCAAAGATTTTCAATTTATTAGCTTAGGGGCTAAAATTTTTAGAGGGTTTATGCCTATTTAGAATCTCAAATGTGAATGTGAAAATAACATTTCAATATTTTCTCTTAGTTTTCTCTATTTTTTGTCTCAAAGATCAATGTTGATCTATGCAGGGATTGATGTCAGTCTGTAGAACTCGATGTTAATCCATAGAACTCGATGTCAGTCCATCATAGAAGGATTTATGTTTGTCAACACAGATCAATTTTGGTTTCTTAAAAAACATATAAAAACATAATAAAACCTTTCACAAAAAATATTTTTAGTAAATGAGTTAAAAAACTAACAAATAATACCAGATTATACAAGAAGATGGTCAGTAAAACCATATTCAGGCTTTTAGATATAAAACAAAAGTCTAAAAAAATAATAAAATCATGTTTAAACCATGATCTATTATAAACATAGGGGTCATAATCAGTCTTTATTAGATATACATAGGTTCTTTTAGAATCTATGTTTGTCTCTATGCAAACTGTGTGTCACTAAAAAATAGAATATGTGAAAAATGAAGCTAAAACTTGATTTTTGAAGATTTTCAAGAATTTATTAGAATAATTATGAGAATATTATTATTCTCCTTACTTGTATGGGATGATTTAAGTCCCACTAGGCAATCCATTTATGATCATAGTAATCCAAGAAGGGAGGTTAATATAGTATTAGGTCAAGTAATAAAAACTGAAATAAAACACAATGACACTTACACTCTAAGACTATAACTTAGGGAGAACTTAGTAACAAAATAAAAATGAAAGAATAACTAAAACATAGATGAAAATAAATAATTTACCTTCCTTTAGAGCTCCAAATTCTTTTTTGAGTGGCTTTCTCAGCTTGTACATCAAAGAGTGTTTGGAAAATGAAGATTGTTGTCCCCTTATCTCCTTGGCACCATTGGCTTTAATGTGGCTTGTGATTGCTTAATATTTTAGAATGATAACACTACTTGAAAAAATAGCTTGTCTCTCTCCTAATTTTCATTATAACTTTGCATTATGAGAGCTTAAAAATGAAGAGGCATGGCATTGTATTTATAACTTAATGATTTAACTCTCACCCAAGGTGATTTAGGGTTGACTTGAGGACTAAAATGGGTTCAAACCTAACTTAAGTGAGTTAAATATAACCCAAATATAGTCAATATTTGTCATCTAATTATTATTTTCAATTACTAATCATGGGTCTCCAAGATAGATATTTTATGATATTTTCAAAGAGCTTGACAACTCATAAAGGCAATGATGAAAGGCTAGGATATTTTGTATTTTTTAATTTAATTTTTATGATATTAATTAAATTCAAATAAGAATTTATGTTGTTTTATCTTGTTAATTAATTCTGATTATCCGTTTGGCTCTTTCAATATTAGATATTTGTTCGTGTGCCCCACTTAATAGGTCCATAGGCTAAATTAACTATTGTGATGCTAAAAGGTGATTAGGGATGAATATGTGAGAGGTTATTGTTACATATTATTTAATAACCCAATCAGGTATGTCTTGACATGATTTTAAACTTTGATGAATGATGTAAAAGCAAATTTTGGATGTTGAATGATTATTAAGCTTAATCTGTAATGGTTGGTATGAATCAGTCTAAAGTCTAGTCAGAAGCAAGTTGTGGCCAGTTTTAGATGTCTAAAGTTACTTTTAGTTGTTATTATGTTTAGTAAATTTTAATTTGGTTTGTTTAAATATGACATCTAATTTCATTTTTTTCAAGTGTAAGGTGTCTTACTTAACTTACCTTATGTCATTATATTGACAAAACTTGAGCTTTGGGATCTATGAATGTCCTTGGTGCTATCTTTGGGATGTGTGTGAATATTTTTGAAAACCTGTTTTCCTTCCCTAAATGACTATAGAATATGTGAGTGTGGTACATGTATTTTATAAAAAATACATTACTATAAATAATAAATGGAATTAATTATTTTGTGTGTTATTTGCTTAATAATTTGACTAGTTATTAAGGTTTGATTAAAGTTGAATTAGATATTATTATTGTGGAAGTCAATGTTAATATTTATAATGTTTAAAGGATTATTATTATATTGAGTAAGGTTTTAAAGTTTATGGTTTTTTTGTGGATTTAACTTTAGATCTTTGATCCACTATGAAAAACAAACATTTTTGTTTTAGATTGCATGAGAAAACATTAAGTCTTTCCCAATATTCTACCAGTTGGTTGTACATGCATAAACTTCTTCATCAAGCTCATTATGACCACAAACAGTTTTGGTATAGATATTGTGATTTTTTCTAGTAGAAACATAACATGTATAAGGTTAAAATATGGGTAATATATTCATCGAGGGAGACACACAAGGAATATTGAGGAAGAGAAATAAGGAGAAGGAAAAAAGGGGTTCAAGGAAGATTTGGAAGGAACATTACCAGTTGGGCATAGTTGATATATTCTTTAATAGGTAATGGATTTTGTTAATTAAATTCATAGTTGTATTAAACGAATTAAATCAACAAATTTGGTAAATTATTTTAGGGTTTTTTTCATTATTATGAAATTGTAGAAAATTAGGGTCATAGACTTGGCATTAGGAATGGCTTGGCCATCCTTAGAGCCAAATATATGACTCTAAAAACCTTAATTAAATAGTTATGTAATCTAAATTTATTTCCAAAATAATTTATTTTGATGGTTTTATAATAATTATGTTAATTTTATAAAGATTAAAAGAATTAGTAAAATCTTTAACGAGCTGTGTAAACATAACTAGAAGAGATTTAGAAGGTAAAAAACCCTAGCAAGGATATCTAGGGTAAATTTTTGAGTAAATGGATTTAATATATGAGTTTATGTATAAATATGATTTTTAATTTAAAATTAGTATTTAAAAAATAATATTTAATCTTTTATTTCATTATAAAAAATACTAGGTTGTTTGTATGTTTTAAATCAAGTCATGATTTTGTAACATTAATCCAAGTTAGGGCATGAATAGGTATGTAAGGTTAAACTAGGTATTTAGAAAAAAGTATTTATTCATTCATTTCTTCATACAAATGTATTTTATTTTTTTATGATAAATTGGTTCAATTTTATTAAACACAAATTTAGGGCATCATTGTGTGTATAAGGTTAGTCTAAGATGAAAAATTATGAAGAATCAAGAAATTATAAATCAATAGATAGGTTGACTGGTTTCATTTAAATTACCTCATATTTAGGATTTCCACTTGGATCAATTTAAATGAGGGATATATTAATTCTTATTTTTAATCTTATTAATAAGAATTATCAATGAAATGTATATATATATATATATAGGTATATTCATATACTTTATGGGACATGGATGGGTTTTTCATGACATGTGTTTGTGTGTGTGTGTGTGTGTGTGTACACACACACACACACACACACACAATGACTAGGTTTATGTTTGGACTAGGTTGCAGTTATTCTATTTTACATATATAAATAAGTTTATATGGTGTTTAAACTTTAATGAGACTCTAATTAGTGATTGTATGTTGAATGGTTAATCACTTAGTTATATTACGGAGTTTGATTTTAGTCTGATTGTAAAGGTAGACAAAATATATAATAAATATTACTAATATGTAAACCTAATATAAATAATTATATTTATATTAAGCTAATACATAATGAATTATTACAACCTATTAAGGTATAAATGGTTATATCCTTTCATTTTTTGAATTTTTTTTACATATATATGTGGCTTACTTTGTTTATGAATGTGTGCAATTTGATATTCAAGTTGTGGTCTATTGGGTATATAAAAATAGAACACAACTAAAAAACTATAGTTTAATATTTGTTTTTAATTGGAAAATAATTTATTATAGTGATGTGTTCTATATGAATCTATAGTTATATGTGATACTCTTAAATTATGGACATAATACTATTGTATTTAGAGTATACCATATACACCAATGCATATATTATTTGATGATTTTGTTTACTTGTATTAATAAGATTGAACTTATAAGTGATTTCCATGAATTTAGGGAATTTATAAAAGTATCATATTTGGAATTTAGAACAAACCATACTATTAATGGATAATATATAAATATCTTATTGATGTACTTTAGGTATATTAAAATAAAGTGATTTTAGGAAAAAACTAGTAAATAATGTTAGATGGATGAATAAAATTAAGTGAAAATTTGCATGTAAATACTTTATTTAACTTTAAGTATGATTCTTAATTTTAACCAAATGGTATGACTATTTATAAATTTGTTTATATAGTTGATATTATGCTATAAATAAATTAGATGTTTGGAAATATTATATTGCATTTGATGGATTAAATGTAAGTCTTTGAGATATTATTTTATTAACACATAATGTAACTAATAACAGGCAAAAAGTCATTATGAAATCTTTTTATTTAAATATTTTTTAAATATATTAACCAATTTGGTATTAATAACCCTAAATAAGTGAGTGAGATGGACTCCACTTATTTAATTAGTATCACTAATACACAAATATGGTGCAATATAATTGAGTGGTATGTATGAAATTGACTAATCCTCAATATTAAATAACTATAATAAAACTCTGGCTAGAGTAGTGCTTATGGTTAAACATTGTCATTTCATCCATTTGATTTAGTTTACATGTTTTGTATGATGTCATGTTAGAATGGGTTTACTTATGATATGATACATGTAATAGTTATCTTGAAGCACACAAGGTCTATTTGTCACTCTTGATTATTACACCATCATTATCTAACCATATATTAAGGGAAGGCCATTCCATAGTTGAGATATTGTGTAGGGGATCGATGGTCCATGGTTGGTGTGGAAAAGCACTTAGATAATGCTTTCCCTCCCCTCAATAGTACTTCACTAGATACTACACTCCTGATTACTTATATATGTTTTGAGTTCAATGAGACACACATGCTTCATGGAGCATTCTATAATTATAAATTATTATTAACCCATGTACTATGTGAAACTATACTTTTTATTATATTAAATAATTACAATAGTTTCCTATAATTTTGTATCAGCAGTGACTAAATTTTTAAATTTACATTGATGATTTAAATACAATGTTTAGTTTTATAATCATAATTATACATGATTATATGATCATTAGATAAATATATTAGTTCTAGACCTTGATTACGGTTAGATTAAACTAATGTATTTAGTTAAATATCACTATGTTATGGTTTTAGTGTGGTGGAATATGTAAATTGAATTAGTGTAAATATTTTAATTTTTTTACCTTATTCTAGTAAAACCTAGTGGGGTTGTTACATTGTGGTTTCATATTTTAGGCTAAAACTCTAGGACTTAATGATTCCACTAATAAAAATGTATTCTTATATTAACTATAATGAAGAATGGTTTGAGTTACAATTGTAGGTGAGGGTACTTCAAACACCAGCCCTCCAGTAGATCCAAATCAATTTACCATGGAGTAAGCTTTGAAGTTGGATTAGATCCTCATAGCCATGCATGAAACTAATGAATAAATCATGGATTTAGAATATGAAGTGCATGGGCATGTTAAGGAGAATAATTTGGAAGAGCCTGAGGGGCATCCTATTAAGTAGGAAAATCCTTAAGAGCATAGGCAAGGGGAGGTGCCATAAAATGTGAGAGATCAAGTAGCTATAGAAATGGTATGCGATATGACAAAGGTGAAGCCACCCAAATTCAAAAGATCCATTTTGGGAGATGGAGCTAAATCATGGCTAAAAGCAATGGAGAATTATTTAGAGATTCAAAATTATTATAAAGTCACTAAGGATGTATGGGGAACATATTATCTTTTTAGAGAAGCAACAACTTGGTGGAAAAATAAAAATCTCAAGATGAACCTTGACTCTACCAACACCACCACCTAGGATTAGTTCATGACATTGATTAGGTCATGGTAGTTTCCTTAACTATATTTTGATTAGAATCTGGTAGGAGTTTAGAATGTTAAGTAAGGAGACTTTTATATTAATGAATATTGGGAGAAATTAACTAAGCTCCTAAAGTATGTTCCTCTATACCAGGAAGATGAGAGGTTTTGCATCAAGAAGTTCATTATGGGATTAAACCCTTAAATTGGTTGTGATGTGGATCTACATGGGCCATCTACCATGGATTAGGTCTTCAAAAAGGTAGTTAAGTAGGAATAGAAGATGAAATCTCTTACTCAGGTTAGAGATAAATTCAAGAATAATTTTAGAAGTCCTAAAATGACTCTGAAAAAGAATAATTAGAAGAGGATCAAATAATCTAAGAACCATGGTGTTAATTTCAATAATAGCTTAGGAAATAAGAAACCTAGAAATGATTTCAAAGGATGCTTTAGAGGGAACCATCATCAAATAGGATAGGACCACCTAGAGGATGTTTCATCTATGGAGGTGATAATTAAGCTATAGAGTGTGCCCAAGGTAAATTGGATGGTAAGAACAAAGTTTATGCTTCACAATAGGAAAATTTTCAAAAGAGGATTCATATAGTTGTTGATAATCATCAAGCTAAATTCCAAGCTTCTCCTATTGAACTGATAGATTATTTGTTTGATCATCCAATTTTAATTTTGATTGACACTGGGGCTAATG
This sequence comes from Torreya grandis, assembly GCA_037957365.1. Classification (NCBI taxonomy): domain Eukaryota; kingdom Viridiplantae; phylum Streptophyta; class Pinopsida; order Cupressales; family Taxaceae; genus Torreya; species Torreya grandis. The sequence continues at coordinate 1,772,034 of JARHVA010001479.1, forward strand.
AATGTTTTATTTCTAATAGAATGCTTAATAAGTTATCTATAAAATATGGGATTATGGAAAATACATGGTTAGTATAATATGTGAATGAATCAAAGGTTAAAGTTGATAACTATCTAGTTAAAGTTGAGATTAAGTTACCTAAACTCACTATAATAATGGATCTATATGCTACACCACTAGGGTCATATGATGTTATCCTAGGATTAAATTGGATTTCTAATCATAAAGCTATGGTTGATTGCTATTTGAAGAAGGTATAATGTCAAAATGATTTTAGAAATCAGAAACAACTTCAAGGTTAAAAATAAAGTTAAAGCTTCAACAAATTTTTGTAATTCAACTCAAGAAGGATTAGAGAAAAGGATGTTAGGCACTTATTGTTAAAAAAATGAGATGGAGAAATATAAGGAATTATCCATTGAAGATTATCCATTTTTTAGGAACTTTACGGATGTGTTTTCAAAGGAATTACTAGGATTAACACATAAATGTGAGTTTAATTTCTTGATTGACATAATACCTAAATATAAAACATAGTCTAAGACACCTTATAGGATGATAAGTACATAATTGGTTGAGTTGAAAGCTCAACTGCATGAGTTATTATTGAAGGGGTTGATTCAACCAAGTGTGTCACCATAGAATACACTAGTGATGTTCATTAAGAATAAGGATGTTATTATTTACCTATGTATTTATTATAGGATGTTGAATAAGGAGACAATAAAGAATAAGTATCTATTACCTTGCATTGGTGGTCTATTTTATAAAATGCAAGGGTAAACAATTTTATCTAAGATTGATCTTCAAGTAGGGTATCATCAACTAAGAATCCAAGATGAAGATATTCCAAAAACAATGTTCAAAGGCCAATATGGGTATTATTAATTTATAATGTTGCCTTTTGGATTAATAAATACTCTAGTAACATTTATCAATATCATGAACATTGTGTTCAGGGATTATCTAGACCACTTTGTGTTAGTTTTCATCGATGATATAATCATATATTCTAAGAATGATAAAGAACATCTTAAACATCTAAATTTGTTTTTCATCCACTATAGAATCACAAATTATATGGTAAGTTGTCCTAATGTACATTTTATTGAGGAAAGTGCAATATTTGGGACACATTATCTCTACAAATGGAATTTTAGTTGATCCAATAAAGATAAGATCCATAATGGAATGGCCAAGGCCTAAAATTATGCATTAGGTGAGAAGTTTTATGGGATTAGTAGGTAATTACATGATTTTTTATAAATTTCTCAAATATATTTAATGAAATTACCTCTCTTCAATGGAAGAATCAAAGTTTTGTTTGTTTAGACAAGTGCAAGAAAGCCTTTCAAGAGCTGAAAAGGAGGCTTACTTCAGCACCTATGCTAAGAGTCATTGATCCTAATGATCATTTTTCAGTAATCACTAATGCATCTAGCGATGGACTTAGAGGATTTATTATGTAATATGGTTCAATTGTGTCATACAATTCCATAAATCTTAAGTCTTATGAGGTAAATTATCCCCCCCATGATCTAAATCTTGCTAAAATAGTGCATGCCTTGCAAGTTTAGAGGCATTATCTATTGGAGAAACAATTTGAGCTAAAGATTGACAATTGGGACTCAAGTATATATTTACCCAAATGAACCTAAATACACATTAGTTATGTTGGTTATAATTCTTATCTGATTACAATATTAATATTAACTATATCAAGGGCAAGGAAAATAGAATTGTAGACGCCATAACTTGTAGAAGGTACGTAGCAACCTTGGATACTATTAAGAGTAATTTCCATGATCAAGTAACTAAATTCTCATATGAAGATGAATTCTATGAGTAGGTTAAGAAATATTTGTCAAAGGATGCTCAAAACGTCAAGTTTAAAGGATTGAAATTAGAGAATGACAATATTTTGAGGTACAATAGTATGATGTATGTACATAATAGAGATAACTTGAGGAGAATAGTGCTAAAAAAATTGTATAATCCCCTTTATTCAAGTCATCCTAGAGTAACTAAGTGTATACACATAATATTTTCAAACTTTTATTGATTATTTATGCTCTTTATCTTACAAGAACTTATCAAGCCTTAATATCTCTAAGTACAAACCTTAATGGGTGTACTAAGAGAGGGGTGGGTACACCATTGGTGCTTTATAATATTGTTTTCCTTTTTAACACTTGTTATCTACACACTTGTTTCCTAAAAACCATTCTCCTAACCTTCTGTTTCTCTCTTGTACACTCCTTTAGTATTTTACCACCTTCTATAACCCTTTTCCTAACCTATAACCCCTTTTGATGGTTTAAAGTACTAGGTCAACTGGGTTGACCTTGTAATATTATTGGTAAAACTCATTTAGGGTCTAGGTTAGCTCTTGGCTGACCTAGACTATGACCTATTGAGTCTTTTTCAATAATGATACTAGGTTGATTGGGTTGACCTTGTCAGCTAAAACTTTTGAAAGGTCTTAGGGTTAGATCCACTTATATATACAAGATCATTTTTCCATTATTTAGATAAGAGAATAAGAAGTAAGAGGTATTGTACATCTGCTTATCCACTGTTATACTTTAGGATCAAGCTTAATATTCCATACTTCTTTAGAGATATAGATCTTATCTTATGGAAAAGTATTTTAGATGCATTGATAGGTTGTGTATCCTAGATATAATTTATCATTTTCATCCTTACATACCAAAACAACCTCTTTTGAAGCACCTTCACCAAGGGAGAGATTGAGGCTCAATAGGTTCACCTTCAAAGGTAAGTATTATTAAATTTGTTCCTCCTCTGTAAGAGTAGATATATATGCTTTTATACTTATCTTCAATGCATTAATATTATATATACATTGGCAGGAGTATATGTCTTCTATGCATGTTTACTTTTGTTGTTTATTACCCCAACTTTGTGCCACATGATTTGGTGAACACTATATTAGAATTTTAATTTACTTTTTATTAGTATAGTGAATATGAAAACACAAGACTTAGGTTTATTGCATAGTTTTTCTTGACTGGAGGCTTTAGAACCCTCTGTAGTGATAATTTTATGACAAGAAATCCCCTAAATTGGTATAGTGGATCCACATATTGATCATGTTTTTGATTATCTAATGCATCCCCCATAAAAAATGTAAGTAGGATATATCTTCTTTGAGATAGGATTAATTTATAGATCCAATGTATTTTTGATTTCATACACTAAGTTCATGGCTAAGTTAAGACCTCTCTATTTATTAAAAGGGAATAAAAAGGATACAATGGATGTTGTATCTATTTTTTTGGAATGTTAACATGTGAATGCTAAACATGTACATTCGATTGGATTTCTTATATTCTCATGATTGACTAGAATGGAAGTGATAGGTGTTTAGCATGGAATTTGTCCAAAGTTTGTCCTTATCAATGAACTATCATGATATGAACTTGGTGGTAGTTTAAAAACTAACCAAGGTATCTCAGTTCATACTAGGTAATTTGATTGTTGATTCACCAATGCTTGCAAAGATATTCATGAAAGAGGTGTATTGATTACATGGATTTATAAAAAAGATAATTTTTATTGAGATCTAAGAATGAAATCTAGATTTTGGTTGACTTTAAATTTAGTTCTAGGCATGTAGTTGAATTTTAGTACTACATATCTCTCAAAAATAAATGGAAAAATAGAGAGAGTGAACAAAGTTTTATAATATCTCTTTCGAATGTATTGCATGGATTAGAAATAAAAGTGAGAGGATTACCTTCCACTGGTTGAGTTTTCCTACAATAATTCATTCTAATCAGCATTAAAAATGGCTCCATTTAAGACATATAGGAGAAGGTGTAGAACATCAGTTAGTTGGGATAAGTTAGAAGATAGAGTAGTGTTTGGACCTAAAATGTTTGTGGAGATGGAAGATCAGGTTAGAATAATCAAGCAAAGGTTGGATAAGGCCAATGATAGACAAAACATTATGGTAATTTGAAAAGAACAACAAGATAGTTTTATATTAGTGATAAATTATTTATGTGGGTTAAGCCTCAAAAAACCTCAATTAAGTTTGGTAAATCAATGAATATTTCACCAATAAATGTGGGACCCTTTGAGGTTGTATAGGTGATCAATATTGTAGTGTATAGGCTTGTTGGCCACCATCTTTATCTCTCTTGTATAATATTTTTGATGTGTCCTATCTTAAAAAGTATGTTACTGATCCTTATCATGTATTGGATTGGAATTTTTTATAGGTTCTAGATCCTAGGGTGGTCACAGTAGAACTAGTCATAATAGTTAACACTCATAAATTTAGTTTGCATAATATATATGTGTCACAGTAAAAGGTCTAGTGGAACCAATATTTTGAAGATAGTACCACTTGGGAGGATTTTGATGAGTTATATAGGCTATTTACACATTTTTTACTTAATATTTTTGTTGGATATTATTTAATTTTTTGATTAATAATGTTTGATTTTAGAACTAATATTAGAATAAGTGTCATCAAGATGATTATCAGCTTTAGGGGGGAAGGATGTTACATCTTAGTTCTTCTCTATACTTGATAACCTATTGATCTATGGATTTTATGATTTTTTATTGGCTAATTGCTATTTTAATAAGTTTGATTTTATATATTGATGTATGGATAGTTATATGTTACTTAATTTCATGATTGTTAACTTGTTAAGCTAATTGTACTTGTATGTTATGTACATAATGATCATGATTACTTAGTTCATTACAATTGTATATTATGGATTTTATCTTAATTCAGGTTAACTGCCTTTTATATTCTAGGGTGGATTTAGACTAGATTCCGTCCCTTAGACTATGATGAAGGGAGAGAATAATCATATAGGGTGGAGTAGATGAAGGAAATTTGTGAGATGATAGAGTGAAAATAGGGAACCTTGCATACACCACAAATAATAGAATCTACTTTTTAATCATTGTTTGGTTTAAATAGATTATAGTTGCTTTTAATTGTTATTATGTTTGTTGCATTTGAATATGGTTGGTTTGCATAAACCATCTAGTTATGTTTCTACAACTTTAAGGTGAGTTACTTAACTTACTTCATGTGATTATGCTTCCATAATTTGAGCTTTGGGATATTTAAATGTCTTTGATGTTATCTTTGGGATGCATGTAAATATTTATACAAAAAAAAATTCCTTCCTTTAATGACTATATAATGTGTGAGTGTGAGGTACGTATTTTATAAAAAAAATAAAATATTTTAAAGAATAAGGGCACTTAATTATTTTGTGTGTTAGTTAATTATTAATTTAACTATCTATTAAGGTTTGATTAAAGTTGAATTAGATGTCATTATTATGGAAGTCAATGTTAATATTTATAATGTTTAAAGGATTATTATTATAATTAGGAAGGTTCACGAATTTAGGGTTTTTTGTGGAGTTGAATTTACCTCTTCAAGCCATTATGAAAAACAAACACTTCAGTTTTGGATTGCATGAGAAAACATTGAGTCATTCCAAATTTCTGCTAGTTGGTTTTACATGCATAGACTTCTTTATTGAGCTCATTATGATCACATATACTTTTGGTAGAGGTATTGTAGGTTTTATTAGTAAAAAAATAAGATGTAGAAGGTTAAAAGATGTGAAAGATGTTCTTGGAGGGAGACACACATGATAGATTAAGGAATAGAAAGGAGAAAGAAAAAAAGGGATTTGAGGAACATTTGGAAGGAGAATTACTAATTGGGCATAGCCAAGATCTTGTTTACTAGGTAGGGTTTTTTGTTGATTTAATTCATAGTTATATTATATGAGTTAAATCAACAAATATGGTAAATTATTTTAGGGTTTTTATTTTTCATTATTATAAAATTATAGAAAACCATGGTTATATACTTGGCACTATGGATGGATCGACCATCTAAAGAGCTAATTATATGAATCTAGAAACCTTAGTTAAATGGATATGCAATTTGAATTGGTTTCCAAAATAATTAATTTTAATGCTTTTATAAATTTATTTTCAAGTTTATAAGGATGATCAAAATTAGGGAAATATTGAAATGAGTTATGTAGACATAACTAGAAGAGATTTAGAAGGTAGAAAAGCCTGCTAAAGATATCTGGGGTAAATTTGTCACTAAATGGATTTAATAGTTGAGTGCAAATATAAATTTGGTTTTGGGTTTAAGCTTAGTATTTAAATAGTAATATTAAATCATTTCTTTCATTATACAAAAAAAATATTGGGTTATTTGTATGTTTTAAATTGGGTCATGATTTTATAACATTAACCCAAGTTAGGGCATGGCTAGGTATGCAAGGTTAAACTCAATCTTTAAAAATAGGTATCGAGTCATTCCTTTCCTCTTATAAATTTATTATCTTATTTTTATGATAAATTGTTTCAAGATTATTAAACCCAAATTTAGGGCATGATTGTGTGTTTAAGGTTAGTTTAAGATGAAAAATTATAAAGAATTGGGTAGTTATAAATTAGTAGATAGGTTGAATGGTTTAATTTAAATTACATTAGCTTTATTATTTCCATTATGAGAAAATTAAATGAGGTATATATTAATTCTTCTTATTAATCTTATGGATATGAATATCCAGTTAAATATATATATATATATATATATATATATATATATATATATATATATATATATATATATATATATATATATATATATATATATATATATATATATATATATATATACACATAGGTATATTTATATACTTTACAGGACATGGATGGGTTTTGCATAACCTGCAAATATGCATGTACCTATTTATATATACTAGAATTAGGTTTACATTTGGAATAGGTTGTAGTTATTATATTTTACATATATAAATGAGCTTATATAGTGTTTGAACCTTAAGGATACTTTAAATATTGATTGTATGTTGACTAGTTATTCACTTAGTTATATTATTGAGTTTTATTTTTGTGTGATTTTGAAGGTAGATAAAATATATAATAAACATTACTACTGTTTAAACATGATATAAATAATTATATTTATATTAAGTTAACACATAAGGACTTATCAAAACCTATTGAGGTATAAATGGTTATATCTTTTCATATATTAAATTTTTTTACATATATATGTGGCTAAGTTCATTTATGACTGTGTGAAATTTGATAATCAAGTGTTGGTTTGTCAGGGATATAGAAATAAAACACAGTTTAAACATTATAGTTTAATCTTTATTTGTAATTGGAAAAGAATTTAGTATAGTGATGTGTTCATATATGCATCTATAATTATATGTGATACTCTTAAATTATGGACAAAATATTATTCTATTTAGAGTATACCATCTACATCATTCATATATTGTTTGATGATTAAATACATTATATATATAAACATAAAGGTATTTATGATTTTGTTTACTCATCTTAATAATATTGAAATTAGAATTGATTTCCATGAATTCAAGGGAATTTCTAAAACTATAGTATTTGGAAATTAGAACAAACCATATTATTATTGTATAGTATATAAATAGCTTATTAATGCACTTTAGGTATATGGAAATAAAATGATTTTAGGATAATCTAGTAAATAATGTTAGATGGATGAATAAAATTAAGTGAAACTTTACATGTAAATACTTTAGTAAAATTGAAATATGATGCTTAGTTTTACCTGAATGGTATGACTATTTAGAAATCTATTTATATATATTATAAATAAATTAGATGTTTGGAACTATTATATGGCATTTTATGGACTAAATTCAAGTCTTTAAGACATTATTATATTATCACATAATGTAGCTGCTAGTAGGAAAAAACTCATGATGAAATCTATTGGTTTTAATACTTTTTAAATATATGAACCAATCTAGAATTAATGACCCTAAATAAGTGAGTGAAATAGACTCCACTTACTCAATTAGTGTCACTAAGACATAGATATGGTGTAATCTAATTGAGTGGTGTGTATGAAATTGATTAATCCTCAAGATCAAATAACTATAAAACTTTGGCCAAAGTAGTTTTTATGGTTAAACATTGTCATTTCATCTGTTTGATTTAGTTTACATATTTTATATGATATCATGCTAGAAAATGTTTATTTATTATATGCTACATGTAATAGTTGTCTAACAAAACATGAGTTATAGTTATCACTCTTGATTCTCGCACTATAAAAATCTACCCATTAATGAAGGGAGGGCCATTCCCTATTTAGGAGCTTTTTTGGGGGATCAATGGTCTATGGTTATTATGGAACTAGACTCTGATGATGTTTTCCCTTCCCTCAGTACTACTTCAATAGAGATTACACTCATGATGACATTTTGGATGTGTCGAGTTCAATGAGACTCTCATGTTTTTTGGAGAATTGTATAATTATAAATTATTATTAACCTATGTACTATGTAAAATTGGACCTTTTGTTATATTAAACCATTAAGGTAGTTGGATGTAATTTTGTATCAATAGTGGTTAAATTTGTAAATCTAAATTTATGATTTTAAATACAGTGTTTATTTTTATAATTAGAATTATACATGATTATGTGATCATTATCTAAATATATTAGCACTAGAACTTGATTATGGTTAGCTTAAACTAATGTATTTAATTAAATATCACTATGTTATGGTTTCAGTGTGATGGAATTTGTAAATTGAATTAGTGTAAATGTTTTAATTTTTTTTTACCTTATTCTAGTAAAATTGAATGGATTTGTTATAATTTACACATAGTCAATTTTTTACTATGGGTTATATCTTATAAAAACTTCCAACCATTTATATTGGCATAGGCTTAAATACTAAACTCACAAATCTAAATTAATGTATAACCAAAACCATATTATCTTAAACCCAAATTAATGGTAATTGAATCAATCAACTCATAATCATCAATAATCAACATAAATATTTAGACATAGTCAATACTTAAATATTTAAACATAGTCAACCAACCAACATAAGTTAATTGGGTTACCTATTAGAATTTACACATAGTCAACTATAAACTTGCATACCCAGTCGATATGTAAACTAAGTCATGTCGATATTAAACCATCCCATAAAACATTATACAAAATAAAATCAAAATTATTTATACCAAATGGACTCATAGTTCACAAATAGCCACATAATCAACTTATAAACATTCATACTCAATAAACTCATAGTCACCTATACACAGTTGACACATAATTAGTTATAAACACTTGACTATATCATATAGGTTGAGTCAAATAAAAATTTCCATCGATCCCTATAAAAATATCTATGCATAGAATATAAATAAAACACTCAGACATTCATAAACTAAAATAAAATTAGCACTCAACCAAATCATATTTGACAAACCCATTTTAAACACCAAAGCTAAGAATAATAACCTAAGTTGTCTATCTTAAATAAACACATAGTTGTTTTAAGATATAGTCATAATCAAATAAATAAGCATCAAAAACCTTTCATTCAAACCCCCTAACCAAGCAAAGTCTCTGGCCATTTCAAAACATTTGTCCATTTTCAATCACATAATAATACACACAACCATTTAGGCACAAGTAAACTAGCACACTAAGCCATATAGATAAACCACATAATAAAACACACATTCATGCAATTAATCTAACCCTAATATTTTGTTTCAACATCAAATCCTAACATTCCATATTTAGTTTATACATAAATTAAATCATGGATTCAATTTTTTGAGGGGATTCCTCCTCCCATAGGGTTGAATCCTTGATATTTTTGATGGTTTATAAATTTAATACAACCTTTAAAATTAAAAAAAACCATACACATTTAATTCATAGACTGTATAACTCGAATATAGAATTTTATAAAAAATCCAAAGAATAAATCCTGCCTCATAATGCCCTCAAATTAGTATTTCTTCCTTGATCTATTAGTTCCTTTCTTTTCTCTTCACTATCAACCATGGCTAATTGTGTTTTTTTTCCAAAACTCCAATATTCTTTTATTATTTTCACAATCCACTACATGCATTTCAAAAACCTTTAATATCATGGTGACTCATTCTCTACCACTCCAAGAATGACTCACCATCATACCATAAATTCTTAAAATTCTTCCCACATCTTACAACTCAACCACCACACTTATAGTCCTCTCACCACATTTATTTATAATTCTTAATCAAACCCTAACCACCAAGTTTCATGGTTTCAATGACCAAGATAAAACCAAATGATAACTTACAAATTAAGTTTGACATTCTATTATGTCAAATAAACATAATTATTATGTTTTTAATAAAACTCAAATGCTTGTCCTCCAATTTAGACATTAAATAACCAAAGCTAAAGTTTAAACCATCTAAGTTACATTATTAATTAACCATTAGGTATTTATGAACTAAGTCACCCTAATTACCCCTTAGGTCTATGTTAGATAATGATTATAAAATGATTATGTTATATGATCAAAATACAATTCAATTTGTTGCCATACATATATATATATATATATATAGTATGCTCAATGGGACATAGTGTCTTTAATCGCATTTTCCTTTGTATTTGTATGCTCTTCTCTCTATCTGTGCTCATAATTGAAACTAAAATTTCTTTTGGGCTTAAAATCATTTGCACCCATTGCTTGCTTTTAACATTAGCTCACTTTGAATTAAAGCATAATAATATTATCATCGCACCACTTTTGTTTCACACACTAACCAAACCACATTCATCAATCAAAGATCAAAATAATTTGAGACAAAGCCTGACTGAGATTTCATCACTTAGTAGTCACCTTACCCTTTCTCAGAAATCCTAATTGTAGGTCATTACCAAGGGGAGAACCAATTCAACTCTCTAGCTGAGTATAAACTCTAGATATCAATATATATTGGCTAATCACTTGACACTCTTACCTCTATGGGATCATGAAGTGAGGGGGTCGGCTCCAAAACCAAGAAACTTATTGATTCCAATATAGATTATTTTGAGTACCCAAACAACCTAAAACCAGCCATAGACTACTTCTATAGTACTTGAACTACAAGCCAACTTCTATCACACTTTCTTATAACTTAAGGTATAATCCAAAAGCAAGATAAAACCAACCTCTAGGCTTAACATACTTTATAGTGTGAGTCTAGATTTATTTGATCATTTTATTTCTTTCTCTTTGTTTGAGTTGTGAAGAATCTAACTCTTTTTGGTAACCTTCTACCATCTTACCGTCACCTACCTCATCTCTATTGCCTTATTCAATGGGGAGCCCATCTATATTCTCTCCAAGAGATCCTAACTTTTTTAGACTCATAGAAGACAACCCTCTTTCCTTATAACATTACCTTACATCAAGAGGCACTTATAACCCCAAAACTACTTGCAACCAACCTAAGCTTACCTAAAATCAACCTATCCATGCCTATAACCAACACAACCTCACCTACAATGAACACAACCTCACCTAAAATCAACCCAGCCTAACTTATAACCAACCCAACCTTGATGGAAATCAATTTAACCCTAATTATAACCAATTAAAAACCTTTAAAAAACCACTTGATCATCACCTCAACCAACCAACAACCTTTCAACCCTTATTAGACCCTTGTCATAACCCACCTCAACTATTTCAACCTCACCAATCTTTGGGTTACCCATCCCAACCATCATATCAATTACCTCAAATATATTAAACTTTTTATTACCTACCTCAACCATCATATCAATCACCTATACCCCCTTTTTGGTAACCTTATTTATCTCAAAACCAATATTTGGTCTATCCCCCTAGTCATAACACTAACAACTATCAACCTAATTTATCAACCTCATCAAATCAAACTAGTAATCATCTAACCAATAACTATCAAAAAAAATTTATAACCAATCAATCTTATCACCCTTATTGATTTGATCAAACATATCAATCTAACCTACTTTACCCACCTTCTCAACCTTCTCAACCCCATCAAATCCAACCAATAACTATCAACCTACCATATTGAACTAACCAATCTTGTTAAACCAACCAATATTTTTAAACCACCCAACCATATTTAACTTACCCACCATATCAAACATGTCAAATCCATCAAATACCTCAACCTTATCCAACCTCTCAAACAAACTTACCTTATATACCTTATCTAACCAACCAAAATTTTCTAACCCACCAATCTTATTAAACCAACCAACCTCACCAAATCAAACTAATAACTATCAACTAAAATTTTCTAACCTACCAACCTTATCAAGAATACCCAACACATAAAATCACTCAAATTTATAATATTGACTGAACTTATTCAACCAACCAACTTTACCAATCCAACCAATTATCTTGAAACCTCAAGAGCCCTTAGTGTACCCTCTTCCTAGATAATATACCCCACTGGGAGAATTAGATGCCTCAATCCTTGACAAAATTTTAAGGGCTTCTATCATTAGACTCATTCAAATCAAACCCATCAATGCTTATCTTACAAACCCCATTTGGTTCATAGAGAATGAGTTTTGTATGTATCATCATACAAAAAAACATCTTATAAATAGATGTGGGTCTTTTAAGATGATCGTCCAAAACCTTATCGATCAAAAGGAGATTTCAAACAATATTCTTTGTGTTTCCCCCAACCTAGACTTGAATGCATTCAAGAAATCAATCATTTAACCTCTTTCTAGACCCATTATTGTGTAATCCCATTACCAACACCCTCAACAAAATAAGGTCCCTTCATTATTAGGGCATCTATAACTAGGGAAACCATAATCAAAACCCTAACTAGTCTCCTTGTTAACCAATTACACCCTTTTCAACTTCATTTTAAAATCACCACTAAGGAAGAATCAACCTTAAACCACCTACTTGTTGACCAATAATAGCCTTCTCAACTTTATTTTAAAACCATCATTAAGGAAACCAACCCACCTCTTCTACTTCCCCTTTTAATGGAGCCAACCCAGGCTCAAAACAACTTGCCTATAACTAAATCCAACCCAAACTCAATTAAAATCAAACCCATTCAATTCCTCTATAATCTGCTAGTTTTCATCTACCTAATGACATTGTCTTTGGTTCAATTTCCTTTTTAATAGGGTCAAATCTTTGTCACCTTACCTTACCAAAAAAATAAAATAAACAAGCAAACCCAACCAACAAGTTGGATCAACCACCCATCCTACCTACCTCAACTAATCAAATAAACTTCTAAACCAAATCAATCAACTACTATCAACCCAAATTTTAATCTAACCATAAGTAATTTATTTATCAACACAAATCAACATCAACCTTCCATTCAAGATTTCTTGAATCTTGGCTACCCTTTTATCCAAGCTACCCACACCTCACCTAAACTCCCTCATTATGATAATTTTACGCTCTTATCCACCCTACCTCTATTTTGGAATGATGTTCCCAACATCATTTCTAGACCTCAAACCTATCTAAATCTGACCCAACAATGTTTTCCTCCCCATAGCACCATAATGGCAATCCCACCTGAATAACCACCTACAAACATGACCTACTAACCACTAATAACTAACAACTAATATCTCCTTTGGGAGGGTGGATGAAGTCATCTTCACCCCTCCTAAACCCTATTATTAAAAAATTCCTCACCTTGGAATCATTTTCCCATCTTTGACCATTCATGGAAAGAGTAGGCTAGGGGAACTTTCCCTCCATATGACTCTGACCAATTATCAACCCAAACCATACATTAACAATTAACCAAACTAACCCTTGTAATTTTTACCTCAACCTATCAACCAATCAACTCTAAACTATTTGAGATTACCTTTCTCCATCAACCCAACTTGAAACAAGTGTCATACCAAATTGGGGAAACCCATTTGGACAATACTCAACCTATTTTAGAGTCACCTTTTCCCAAAACCATTGGATATTAACCTTACCCCCCACCCAACCTATTTGGGAGTCACCTTCTCCCCAAACTTTCTATATTACCCTTCTCCATCAACCAAACCTAGATAAAGTGGTACCCCAAATTGGGGAAACCCATTTGGACACCACCCAACCTATTCGGGAGTCACTTTTTCCCCAACCCTTAGAGATTACACTTCTCTATCAACCCAACCTAAATCAAGTGGTATAAAAAATTATAGAAACCCATTTGGACACTATGCAACCTACTTGGGAGTCACCTTCTCCCCAACCTTTGGATATTACCCTTCTCCATCAACCTAACTTGAACCAAGTGGTATACCAAATTGGGGCAACCCATTTAGACAACACCCAACCTATATGGGATTCACCTTCTCCCAAACATTTGGAAATTACCCTTCTCTATCAATCTAACCTAAAACAAGTGGTATACTATGTTGGGGAAACCCAGTTGGACACCACCTAATCTATTTAGGAGTCACCTTCTCCCCAACCTTTGGAGATTACCCTTCTCCATCAACCCAACCTAAACTTAGTGGTATACCAAATTCGGGTAGCCCATTTAGATACCACCCAACCTATTTGGGAGTCACCTTCTCCCCAACCTTTGGAGATTACGCTTCTCCATCAACCCTTCTTAAACCAAGTGGTATACCAAATTGGGATAGCCCATTTGGACACCACCCACCCTATTTGGGAGTCACTTTCTCTCCAACCTTTATATATTACCATTCTCCATCAACCCAACTTGAACCAAGTGGTATACCAAATTGAGGCAACCCATTTGGACACCACCCAACCTATTTGGGAGTCACCTTCTCCCCAACCTTTGGAGATTACCCTTCTCTATCAATCTAGCCTAAAAAAAGTGGTATAACAAATTAGGGAAACCCATTTGGACACCACCCAACCTATTTGGGAGTCACCTTCTCCCAAACCTTTGGATATTACCCTTCTCCATCAACCCAACCTAAACTAAGTGGTACACCAAATTGGGCAACCTATTTTGACACCACACAACCAACCATGAGATCACCTTTCTCTACCAACCTTGACCTTTTGAGCCAACCGATTAGGGAGTATCTTATTCTCCCTTAACCTTTGAACCATTATATATCACCCTTTTTCCACCAACCTTAGACCAAGTAACCTTTGACCTTTTTGGATATCACCCTTTCTCCATAACCTTTTATACCACCTAACTAGGATATCACCTTTCTCCACCAACCTTGACCTTTTTAGCTAACACATTAGAGAGTAACTCATTTTCCCTTAACCATTAAACTATTGGAGATCACCCTTTCTCTACCAACCTTGGACTAAGAAAACTTTGACCTTTTTGGAGATCACCCTTTATCCACAACCTTTTTAACCAGCCAACCAGGAGATCACCTTTCTCCACCAACCTTGAATTTTTGAGCCAACCCATTAGGGAGTAGCTTATTATCTCTTAACCATCAAACCATTAGAGATTACCTTTCTCTACCAACCAAGCCTTTTGTTGAACCAACCCAACCATAGGAGATTACCTTCTCCATCAACCATTGACCCATTGGAGATCACCTTTTTCCACCCCTCTTAGACTTGGCCATTTTGGCCCAACCTTTCACATATTTTATGGAGACCTTACTTGGTCCTTTGATCGTAATGACAACATTTCCATGTTAAACACTTTTTAAACTTACACCACCTCACATATACGTGACCCACTTATGTCTTCTCAAGATCACTTCCTACCTTAGATACCCATGATACTTGACCCATTTGTGTTTTTCATGAGAGCTCTTCGTACCTTGGATACCCATAAAAACACTAAATTTGTCTAAGAAACTAATAGGTGTACCAATCTTCTATGCCTAAATGTGATCACGTGATACACTAGTCACTTATCCTTTAGCATCGACCTTAATTTTTACTAATCATGGAAATATTGTCTATACATGATCTTGACTATCACACTTAGTCAAATTTTATATTCTTGTTTTTTCTTTAATGCCCAACCTATCATACCCAACCTTTTTCACCCACCTTCCCACTTATCAAACTAACACCTAATTCTATTTTATCTCATCACTTCCTAATTTGAGGGGGAATACCTCCTCCCATACTTGGGGAAACCTTGACCTTGAACCAACCTTCACCTTCACCTACACCCATTACATATTTTTGTTTTATAGATTGATGATACAAACTACATAAAAAAAGGACAAAATGTAGACACCAAAAAAGTGCACACCATGGTTCCACATGTCACAACCTAACCTCTTTGAACCATCTCCTAGCCATTTACCCCACCAAACCTCCAATTGGCTAAACCCACCCTTTTAACCAATTTAACCTTTGACCTTTAACTAACGATATTCATTAATTTGACTATCTATTGTCATTATTCTAACCATCAATGGTTAATGAGAATGCTAATGGTCAGCTTGACCACCGATGGTCAACTATCCACCACCTAAATAGTTAACTCCATCATTAATAGCAACTTTATTTTTTACAATTAGCCTGTGCAAGTTAATGCATGTCCAAGTTAAATTCATATGAAATTTGAACCCCTCTTAAACCTACCCTTCCACCTCCCCTTATTTCCTATAAGAAGAGAACTTTAGGAGGTGAAAAGGGATACATCCATAGCCTTTTTATCTACAATTATTAAGAGTCATCTGCATCTATCATCTTCATAGGTTAGAGTTTATTTTATAGTTCAATTAATCATCATTCACCATCAACATCATCAATCATCACCAATAATCTCTATCAATATACTTCTTCTTTATCAAGCTATCAACTAAGTATTTTGTCATTGTTCCAAGTTATTTATTTTTCCTTTTATAGCTTATACCTAATCCCCAACCTCTTAACCATCTGAGCAATCAACCTCTAAACCAATCATCTCTGAGACTCATCCTATATCTCACAACCATCAACCAACCGAAACCAACCTTGACCCAAATCAATCAACCTTACCTAGTTATTCTATTTGACCCAACCTAGATTGATAATAACGAGCAATAGTCAGTTGTCTAACTACCAATGGTTAGCTCAACAATTAATGATAAACTTGACCATCGATGGTCATTATAAGACTAAAAACTTAAAATCAACTAGAAATAAATTACCACAAAATCAACCAAAACTTTATTTTCTTGACCTCTGTCATGATACAGACTAAAAATGTAACCAAAACCTAACTTGAACCAACCTTTTAATAGTTTGGCATTCACCTTAATGTTATTTTATTAATCTAAGTATTTATTCTAAATAATATTTATTTCACCTAAATTGAGTACTTTCATATCTATTATGAAACCTTATTTTATCAACATTAAATTATCTTAAAAGGTGGATTAACAGCCTCCAAGGGAGTCATGTACTTCTTAGATCTAGCTTGCTAGGCAATTCACCTTCCTACCTAACACAACAATTTTATAGTCTCTTTCTTATGTAGGTCATCATCCGAAGCCAAAGAGGAGCTCTCACAACCATATGGATCATGAAGCACAAACTAAATCTAGGTTCTACCAACCTTACCCTTTCTTTTTAGTTTTACTCTTTCCTCTTGAGGAAATAAAGCAAAATTAGAGTATAACAGTACCACTTAGGTTTATGTTAGATAAGGATTATAAAATGATTATGTTATATGATCAAACTACAATTTAATTTCTTGCCATATATATATATATATATATATATATATTGATAAATTTACTTTTTGTTGAATAAATAACCCTTAAAAGTGGGTACCTACAAGCATTAAACAAAAAACATCTTTATTATTATTATTATTATTATTATTATATATATATATATATATATATATATATAATAATAATAATAATAAAGATGTTTTTTGTTTAATGCTTGTAGGTACCCACTTTTAAGGGTTATTTATTCAACAAAAAGTAAATTTATCAAACCAAATATACCACTATCATATTATATAATGGCAACACATCATAATCAAAAAAATAGTAAAAATTGTAATGAGACTGATTAACATCAAAACATGAATCTAAATCATATCAACTATGACCAAACATGAATTAATCAAAACAATGATATTAAGACAATCATTCATTAATGTATGACATGGTGTGTGATGGGTTAATTTTTTAATCTCTACACCTCCAACATTTCTATCTACACCACCCTCCCTGATGATACTCTACCTCCATATATAACTAGTGAGTGGATTTTCTCTTGCATCCACCTTATAAATATAAATAATATTTATCTTTTAACCATGATAATCAATAAAAATGATGGTAAAGAACAAAAATAATAAATAATTATAATCAACATGCATATAAAACTCATGTATATCTAGCCAATCAAGTAATGAGTCACACAAATAATCATTATATGTTTGTTCATACATTAGCATAAATGAAAATAGTTTACTAAAATAATATTTAAATAACATTAAACCATTAATAGTTGTTTAATAATAAAATCTAGTGAGGAAATTAGTATCTAACATCTTTCCCCGTAAATCTAATTATCATCCAAATGACACTTATTTCAAACCTATGTTCTGAAATCAAATAACATATAGTAGCAAATCAATAACAATAGTAAATTCTCTAAATAAATAAATGTGGAAATAACCCATATAATTCATCATAGTCCTCTAAAGTGGCATTATTCTCAGAATATTGGTTCCACTAGGTCTTTCACTATGACACTTCCTTGTTACATAAACTATGTTTACGAGTGTCAATTATTTTGACAAGTTCTACTATGACCACCCTAGGATCCAGAACCTATAAAATATTCCAATCCAATACATGAAAAGGATTATCTACATACTTTTTAATATGGGACATGTGAAACATATTATGTAAGAGAGTTATATATGGTGGCAAGGTAAGCCTATATGCAATAGGATTAATCACTTACAAGACCTCAAAGGGTCCCACATATCTTAGTGAAAGCTTCACTAATTTACCAAACTCAATTGATCTCTTCTAAGGTTTGACCCTCAAATATACTTTATCACCAATAGGAATATATTCTTCTATCATTTTTAGATCGACATAGCTTTTCTATATATCATTTTCTTTATTCAACCTTTACTTAATTAACTTAAATTAATCCTCCATTTATATAAGCATTTCAGGACCAAAAACCACCATGTCTTCAAACTTGTCCCAACTGATTGGTGTTTGACACCTCCTTCCATATAATAATTCAAATGGAACCATCTTTAAATCTTATTGGTAAGAGTTATTATAATCAAAATCTACCAATGGAAGATATTCTTCCCACTTATATTATCGATCCATGTAATACATTTGAAGAAGATATTCAAGAACTTAGTTTAGCCTCTCTATTTGTACATCCATTTATGGATGATATGCAGTATTGAAATTCAATTGTGTTCCCAAAAATGAATTTAGAGTCAGGAAAAACCTACATGTCATCCTTGGATATCAATCAAAAATGATCTTCTATATAAAACCATGTAACTAGTATACATCTTTCATGAATCTTTATACAATCATTGGCACATCATCATTTAAATTACCTAGTATGAAGTGAGTATCTTGGTTAGTTTGTCAACTACTACCAAGATCATGTCATGTTAGTTCCATGATAATGACAAACCTTTGATAAAGTCCATACTAATCACCTACCACTTCCATTTTGGTATATCATGAGGATACAACAATCCTATCAGATGCACATGTTCAACTTTCACATAGTAACACTCCAAAAATTGAGACACAAAATATGTTCCATCTAATTTAATTCATTTCCATAAATAAAGAGTTTTTAGCTCAACCATGAGCTTAGTCACTCTAGGGTGACTTGAATAAGGGGCATCATGTAATTCCTTTAGCATCATGATCTTGAGATTCTTTCTATTAGGTACATATAGTCTACCATTGCACCTTAAAAGATCATCATTCTCCAACTCAAATCCTTTAAACTTAGGTTTTTGAGCATCATCTAACAAATATTTATTAACTTGATCATAGAATTAATCTCTAAGGGAGAATTTAAAAACTTGATCATAAAAGGTACTCCTAATAGTAATTACAACTGCTATATACTTTCTATGAGTTAAGACATTATCAACTCTATTTTCCTTAGCCTTGATGTAGATAATATCAAAATCATAGTTGGGTAATAAATCTAACCAACACCTCTAATGAGAATTTAGGTTCAGTTGTATGAAGATATATTTTAGCCCCAAGTTGTCAATCTTGAGCTCAAATAATTTCCCAAATAGATAATGCCTCCAAACTTCTCAAGAACGCAAAATTGTCATAAATTATATATCATGTGGAGAATAATTTTCCCCATATGGTTTAAGATTACTATACTCACATGATACAAATAAACCATCCTACACAAGAACTCCTCCAAGACCATCCCCAAATGCATGATGAATACTAAAAATCGACCATTAGGATTAGAAACTCTTAGCAGAGGTGATGATGTAAGCTTCCTTTTTAACTCTTGATAAAATTTATCTCACATGTTTGACAAAAAAAACTCTGATTCTTCAACTAAATAATAATTGAGTTAACTATTTTTATGAAATTTGGAACAAATTTCCTATAATACCTTGTTAGTCCCATCAAAATTCTTATCTCATGCATTTTTTTGGTGTTGACCACTACATAATGGCTCTTATCTTCACTAGATCAACTAAAATTCTATCTATGGAGATAATATGTCCCAAATATTACACTTTCCTATAAAAAAACACACATTTGGATAACTTACCATAAAGTTTATGCTTCCATAAATGCTACAACACCAAATCTAGATGTTATAGATGTTCTTCCTCATTATTAGAATAAATGAGGATATCAACTAAAAAAACTAACACAAAGTGTATCCAATGGGAAATGTAATGGATCTATAAATCATTCCTAGCTCAGAGAAGATAAATCCTACTTATATTTCCAATTGGGTATACATTAGTTAATTGGGGTCATGATCAAGATGGATCTACTAGACCTAATCAAGAGATCTCTTACCATAAAAATATCACTAGGGAGAGTTAAAAAGCCTCCTATCAAGAAAAAATATGTAGTAACCCTAACTAGGTCTTATGTTTTAAGATTCACTAAACTAATAAAAAGTAAAGTAAAATCTAGTCTAGTGCTCACCAAAGATTGTGTCACAAAGTGGGGGTAATAAACATGAAAATTAAACATGCATAGAAGACATATACTCACATCAATATTTATAGAATCCTAATGCATGGAAGAGAAGGATTAATGCATATATGTCTACTCTTAGAAAGGAAGAACAAAGTTTGGAATACTTACCTTTAAATATGAACTCATTGATCATTAATCTCTCCCTTGGCCAAGGTGCTTTAGAAGAGTTTATTATGGTATGTAAGGATGACAAGGATAAATCAGCTCTAGGCTACACAACCTATCAATGCATCCAAAAGTATTATTCATAAGATAAGGCTCTTATCTCCAAAGAAAGTCTGAAACTCTAAGATTAGTCTTCAAGTAGAATGGTGGATAAGCATATTCACAATATATCTTACTTTTTTTTCTCTTCTATTATAAATGGTGAAATGAATGTGATTATATAGGTGTATCTAACCCTAATCCTTTTCAAAAGTTTAGGATAATAAGATAGACCCTATCAACCTAGTATTGTTATTGATAAAAATAAATTAGGTCATAAACTAGGTCATCTAAGGGCTGACCTTGACCCTAATAAGTTTTATCAATAAGAGTACAAGGTCGATGGGGTTGACTATGTAATGCAAACCATCAAAAAGGGTTTTAGGTTAGGGAAGGGATAAATGAAGCTCGTAAATGACTATAAGAGGGTGTAAAATAGGAGAAAAAGTTTAGGGAAATGGTTTTCAATATATAAGTGTGTAGATAATAAGTGTCAATAAGGGACAACAATCCTATGAATAACTAATGGTCTACCCACCCCTTTCCTAGTGCACCCCTTACAATGTGCACTTAAAGAGATTGAGACTAGACAAGTTTATATAAAATATAAAGCATCAGTAATTGATAAATTTTGAAAATATTATGTGTATATAAAAAGTGATCTAGATAGTCCCTAAACACATTGTTCATGAGATTTATAAATGTTGATAGAGCATTTATTAAACCACAAGGAAACACTATAAATTCATAGTGCCCATATACACTTTTGAACATTATTTTAGGAATATATTCTTCTCAAATCCTCAACTAGTGATATCCTATTCAAAGATATATCTTAGATAAAATTGTTCCCCCATGTATTTGATCAAATAGTTCATCAATGTGAGGCAATGGATACGTGTTCTTGATTGTTACCTTGTTTAACATCTTATAATCAATACATAGGCAAAAAGTACAATCTTTATTTTTGATAAACACAACCAATGCACCACATGGTAACACACTTAGTTGAATCAACCCTTTAGAAAACAATTCTTATAGTTAATATTTTAACTCATCCAAAATTTTAGTCATCATCCTATAAGGTTCCTTGGATTGTGGTTATTAACTAGGTATTATATCAATTAAGAAATCAAACTCCCACTTAGGTGATAATCTTGATAATTCCTCTAGAAGCACATATTAGAAGTTCTTAAGAAAAGGGTAATCCTCAATGGATGACTCTTTTATTTCCTCTTTATCATTTTTTTTAATAATAAATGTCTAGAATTCTTTCCTATGAGCCTTCTTAAGTTGAATTATGGAAATATGCCTAAGTTTCAACTCCCTTTTCTCACCTTGAATCTGAGTCTGATTCCCAAAATCATCCTGACATTATACCTTCTTTAGATATCAATCTACCTTCACTTTATGATTATCAAGATAATTCAACCTTAGGATTATATCATATGACCCTCATAGACCTATGTAAAGATATACTACAGTAATGAATTTAGGTAACTCAATCTCAGCTTTCACTAAGCACTTATTGACTTTGACCTTAGAATCATTCCCATATTGTATTAACCCTACATTTTCCATTGAAACAACTTTCTTAGACAACTTAGAAAGAATACATGGATAAATGAAACACTATATAGCTCTAATATCTATCAAAATGAAAATATGTAGACGAAAAATATTACCTAGAATCTCAATAGGTGAAACTTCAAAATCAGTCTAACAATTGTTAATAGCTACATGCATTATCTATTGACTATTTATTTGCTACATATCATCCTTAAATTTTCTTTCAAATTTTACATGAGTACATTCCATGGCATAGTGATCACCTCCACATATGAAACATCTATCAACTTATACTTTCCTTTTTGACTATTGGTTACCCTTTAAACTAGGTTTTAAACTACCATCTAATTCCTTACTACTTAAGAAGTTACTAAACTTAGCATTCTAATTCTTAAATTTATTCTTATAATTTTTATTCCTTTGTATAATTCTTCTTATTAATATTGGGTTTGGTGTTAGGGTGTGGAGCTAAAAGCTTCACCTTGTTGCAAATAGAAGGAGGAGGTTTTTCACAGCTTGACAGTCGTCGACGTCGGTAGGCCACAACCGACGTCAGTCAGGGGAAGCGCAGAGGAAACCGGCATCGGTAGGAGATCGGCCGGCGTCAGTTACCTCTAGGAAGGCAAGGACCAATGTCGGTCACCTGTAGCGGTTAGAACTATTGTTGATGAATAATCAGTTATGTGAATGCAGAGTTTGCATGTTACAGACCAGTTTGAGTCTTTGACCCACCCGTCTAAATTAAGTGTATGCATGAGATCTATTTAATAGACTCAATGCTGTATTGTTAAGTGTAGAACTTGTAGAACCCAAGTGTGGAGCTTGGAGAGTTCTTCCCATGGTGGAATCAAGTAGGATTACCCATGTATGTAAGATCAGGTTTGATATGTAGGGCGTTGCAAGATCATGGAGGAGATCTACATGTGATAAGTAAGATCAGGTTGGTCTACAAGGAGATGTGTGAATGCGAGGGTTAGATAGAGATCAGCAGGTTGGCCAGGATCCAAGGTGACAACAATACATTAGGAGCAAGATCATGGTGAGATCTACTTGGAGTATCGGTTTGTACTCGATTGTACTGGACATATAATGAGGAGAACAATAGATTGTGTAAGTTGTTAGTTGTGATCTATGAGAGAAGATTACTCAGGTGGGAAGATTATTGGGATCCCTTGAGGAGGAAGCCTCACAGAGGTGGAGAAGAGTGTGATCTCTTTATTGTAATTTCCTTTGTAATGAGTTGAATACAATTATGTGTTGCCTCTCAGTTTCCTGTGTTATTTCTCATTGATAGTTATTTGTTCTTCTGGTATTTCCACATGTTTAAGTTGCTTATACATTGGTAATCATGTGTGCTCTTAAATCTGACAAGTTATGTCAAAACTTTGGGAAACTTTGGTCCTGTCAAATGGTATCAGAGCGAGGTTGGATGTTCTCAGAGTGAGCTTGACTAATAGGGGTTCATATCTGTTAAGTGTTGTTGATTACAGGTTACTCATAGGGGTTGTTGTTTGAGTGGGAGTATAGTAAGGTAGAAGAATGGAAAAAATCAGACACAGGTGTAGCACCACAGGGTGTGTGGTGGGTTGTCTTCGAGTGGGAGCTTGAAGAGGAATACAAGCCAGGATGAAGATTAGATAGAGTACTGGTATGGGTATAGGTGTAGCTCTTTATCTCCAAGTGGGAGATTGTTAGGGTGTAGAGCTAAAATCTTCACCTTATTACAAATAAAAGGAGGAGGTTTTTCATAGCTTGACAGTCACTGGCGTCGGTAGGCCACAACCGACGTCGGCCAGGGGAAGTGTAGAGGAAACTGGCATCGGCAGGAGATCGACTGGTGTCGGTCACCTCCAGGAAGGTAGGGACTGACGTTAGTCACCTGTAGTGGTCAAAACTACTGTTGACGAATAGTCAGTTATGTGAATGCAGAGTTTGCATGTTACAGACCAGTTTGAGTCTTTGACCCACCCATCTAAATTAAGTGTATGCATGAGATCTATGTAATAGACTCATGGGCTGTATTGTTAAGTGTAGAACTTGTAGAACCCAAGTGTGGAGCTTGGAGAGTTCTTCCCATGGTGGAATCAAGTAGGATTCCCCATGTATGTAAGATCAGGTTTGATATGTAGGGTGTTGCAAGATCATGGAGGAGATCTCAATGTGATAAGTAAGATCAGGTTGGTCTGCAGGGAGATGTGTGAATGTGAGGGTCAGACAAAGATCAGTGGGTTGGCTAGGATCCAAGGTGACAACAATACATTAGGAGCAGGATCATGGTGAGATCTACTTGGAGTACCGATTCATACTTGATTGTACTGGACGTACAATGAGGTGAACAACAGCTTGTGTAAGTTTTTAGTTCTGACCTATGAGAGAAGATTACTCAGGTGGGAAGATTACTGGGAGCCCTTGTGGAGGAAGCCTCACAGAGGTGGAGAAGAGTGTGATCTCTTTATTGTAATTTCCTTTGTAATGAGTTGAATACAATTATGTGTTGCCTCTTTGTTTCTATGTTATTTATCATTGATAGTTATTTGTTCTTCTGGTATTTCCACATGTTTAAGTTGCTTATACATTGGTAATCATGTGCGCTCTTAAATCTGACAAGTTGTGTCAGAACTTTGAGAAACTTTGGTCCTGTCATTTGGTACCTCCAAACTCCTTAAACTTCTCTCTAACTTGAGCAAGAGACTTTAGTTTTGACACCTACTAAACTACCTTATAAAATACTTGATCCACTAAAAATGGCCTATGTACATCTACCTCACATCCAATTTGGGGTTTTAATCCCATAATGAACTTTTAGATGCAAAGCCTTTCATCTACCTAATATTGAGGAACATATTTTAGGAGCTTAGTGAACTATTCCTAATACTCATTCACCAAAAGATCTCTATGCTTTATAATTTTAAAATATGTTATCTTATGGTCAAAATATAATTATGGAAACCATCATGATCTAAAAAACCATAAATTACTCCCAAGTGGTGGTAGTGGAGTTGAGTTTCATATCAATCTTCTTATTTTCATACCATGTTACAACTTGTCCAACAAGTTGCTATGCTCCCTAAACTACCTTAATGTGAGTAGTTATAGATCTCAAAGTACTTTTCTATTTCCATCAACCAAGATTCAAAACCATCCCCTATGATAAGTTTATCAAAGTTAGGAGGATTTACTTTCTACATGTCCCATGTAAGTTTTACAGCTACACGAGCCCTTACATCCTATAGCACCTCATCATGCCTATTCTCTTATTAATATTATTGATAAATAAGGTACTCGTTAGGACCTTCTTGATTGACTTACTCAACATGCACACACTCTTCCTTATCTAAAGACATGATTCAATCCCTAGTTTCATATATGGTAATGAGAATTTGATCCAACTTTGTATCTTGCTCTATGACAAATTGGTTTGGATCTACTAGAGGGTTGGTGTTTTAAGTACCCTCACCTCTAGGTCTACTACATACCATTCTCCTCTTTGATTAACAAGAGAATACAAATATTTTATTGGACTCATTAAGTCCTAGAGTTTGAGCCTCAACTCTAATACCATAATTTTATAACCCTGCTAGATTTAACTCAAAAAATGGTAACTTTTTTTTTAAAACTTTTATTTAATAATCAAATTAGATTATTCCTAAATAATATTAGTTAATTGATCTTTATCTAAATTCATGTTGTGTAATAAACTAGTTATTATTCATTTATATAATGATCAACTTATCACGTTCAATAGAATTACAAATTCAATCCTCACATAAGTACATTTGATAAATAATAACTCAACCAACTGATTAAAGTTATATGATAATACTATACAATAAGAGCAATAAATATTCTATTTATCAGGTATAATAATACAATGTTTTTACATCATAATGTATATAAATAAATACAATGCTCCATAGAATTAATGAGTATCCAGAAACTCATTATATGTATACAAACTAAAATCATGAGTAAAAGTCTCTATCAACTAACTACTAGAGGATATGGGGAGCATCATCATTGTTGTTTTCCATACCAACCATAGACCATAGATCCCCCACACCATGTCCAACTAGGTAATGAACCTCCCTTCATGGATGAGTAGATGATAATGGTAAAGATATTAAATAGTCAACTAGAACCCATGTCTTTTAAGATTCTAATTACATAAAACATATCATAAAGAATTTTTTTCTAACATGACATCATGTATACACACATATAATCAAACACGTGAAATGATAACATTTAACTATAAATGTTACGTTTTTCAAAGTTTTCATTTAATTTAATGATCTAGTAGATCAATCATTATCTCACACACACAAAATCAAATTTTATTTAATCAAAGTATTAATGACTCTAAATATATGCATGAGAACCATCTCATAAAAATTATCATTAGTGTCATTAATATAAGATTACTATATAATCCATAGAATAATTCCATGTATTTTTCATACATATTAGTATTTAATACCATAGTAATTAAATACAAGAAATACTTGAAATTATATCATTTTAAATATTAACTTATTATCACCTAAATATTTTCTAAGTTTTCATACATCCTTAAGTCCATATTCCATTAAGTCAATATTCCATATATAATTGTTTTATAACAATAATCATACTATTTAAAAATTTACCAATTCCTTACAAACATCTTGTGTTCACAATTATCATAAATATAATAATATAATTCACAAATTTATTAATAAATCCTAACAAAATGATCAATAATAAATACAACATTTATTATTCTAATAAGCTATTAATCAATTTCCTCATTATGTATAACTTAAAAACATATTATAAAGTAATGATATAAATCCCAATTTGTATATGAATAAATCTATTTAGTTATAAACAAACATCTACTTACAATTTAAATTATCTACATAAACATGGATATCAAGTATGCCCACCTATATTTATATACATTTAAAATCCTTAGCCATGGATTTCCAAATGGCATAATATATACATATAATTGGTCATACACATATATACTTATGCATATAATTGTAAGTGATAATGTGTACATGTGTGTGTGTGTGTGTGTGTGTGTGTGTGTGTGTGTGTGTGTGTGTGTGTGTGTGTGTGTGTGTGTGTGTGTGTGTGTGTGTGTGTGTGTGTGTGTGTGTGTGTGTGTGTGTGTGTGTGTGTGTGTGTGTGTGTGTGTGTGTGAATTATTCATAAAGAAAATATATTCATATTTATATATAATTCATAATTACATATATATGTATTTATATATGTTCATATTCTAAGTGCCCTACTTAAGAAATATAAAATCATATTTAAACAAAATATAAATCATATTAACACCACACAACATTCAAAACCCTAATTAAATGCATTAAAATATAAACATAAACTAATAAATAATATTATGTACCATATAGTACATTGACTTATTGAAATCATTCAACACATGTTTAACCTCAAATGAAACATCTTGACCAAAAATAGTTCAACTTCCATCCATTTTACAAATGATTAAAACTCAGTTTGAGCCAAATATCTAATAACCATCCAAGACCCTAACAAATATTCTTAATATCAATTTTATTCAAACAACATACAATAAATAATAATAACCAAATCATCATTTATAATTACCAATGATATAAATATTTACCTAGTCTTATTACATTTACTAAACCCATGAATTTAATAGTTGTATATATAACCAATACAAAGTAGCCATAACTTTGTGATATGATAAATAAAAAAATAAACTAATTTCTAGTCCAATAATAATATCATTTACACATAATCATAAAATATTCATGTACACACAATCAATTTTCTAACCTGGGTTATTTATTATAACAACTTTTATCCATTAATATTGGCTCAAGATTAAATACTAAAATCATAAATATACATTAATAAATAATCAAAATAATATTATATTAAACTCAAGGTAATTGTAATCTTATCAATCAAGTCATAGTCATCAATAATCAAGACATAAATATTTAGACAAAATCAACACTTAAATATTTAAAAATAGTTGACTCACCAACATAAGTTAATTAGGATACCAATTAGAATTTGCATAGGGTCAACTATAAACTTGCATACCTAGTCGATACATAAACTAAGTCAAGTTGATAATCAGCCATCCCATATAAAATTATAAAAAATCATATCAAAATTATTTATACCAAATCAAATCATAGTTAACAAATAGTCATACAATCATCTCACCAAAATTCATACTCAATCAACTCATAGTCATCTATACAGAACTGACACAACTAGTTATAAACAATCGACTATATCATTTAGGTTGAGTAAAATAAAAACTTCTATTTGTCCCTGTATAAACATTTATGCATCAAGTATAAATAAAAACATCAGCCATTCCTAAACTAAAATGAAATAATCACTCAACCAAATCATATTCAACAAACCCAATTAAAATCCCAAAGTTAAAAACAATATCCTAAGCCATTTGGATTAAATAAACACATAGACATTTTAATATGTAGACACATTCAAATAAATAATCATCAAAAACATTGCATTCAAACCCCCTAACCAAACAAAGTCTCAAGATATTTAAAAACACTTAGATATTTTGTCTCACACAATAACACACAGTTATTTAGGCATAATTAAAATAACACACTGAGCCATATAAATAAATAATATAATAAAACACACACTCATGAAATTAATCTAACCCTAGGATTTTGTTACAACATCAAACCCTAACATTCCATATTCAGTTTATACATTAATCAAATCATGGATTTGATTCTATGAGGGGATTCATCCTCCCATAGGTTCAAATCCATAATCTTTTTGAGGGTTTATAAATTTAATAAAAACATACACATTTCATTTATAGACTATATAACCTAAATACAAAAGTTTAAAGAAAATCCAAAGAACAAACCCAACTTCAAGTGCCCTGAAAATAGTATTTCTTCCTTAGTTTACCAGTTCATTTACTTCATCTTCACTATCAACCATGACTTCTTGTGTACTTTTCCATAAACTCTAATGTTCCTTTATTATTATCATATTTGAATACATGTATTTCAAAAACCCCTAATATCATGGTGACCCATTCTCTACCACTCCAACAATGACTTGCCTTCAGAACAAAAATTCCCAACATGTTTCTCACATCTCACGATTTAACCACCACACTCACATTATTTTCACCATATTTCCTTCTAATTCACAGTCGAACCCTAGCCACAAAATTACATGGTTTAAAATATCAAGACAAAACTAATTGATATCTTACAAATTAGGGTTAACATTATATTATGTAAAATAAACATAATTGCTAAGCTTTTAATAAAAATCTAATGCCTATCATCCACATTACATATTAAATAAGTAAAGCTAAAATTTAAACCATATAAGTTCCATTCTTAGTTAACCATGATCTATTTAGGGACTAAGTCACCATAGGTACCCCTTAGGTCTAGGTTAGATAAGGATTATAAAATTATATTTTATATGATCAAAATTCAATTTAAGCATTGTTAGAATATATATATATATATATATATATATATATATATATATATATATATATATATATATATATATATATATATATATATATATATTCTATGAATTATTTTTATCAAATGCTTTCAAATACCCATATGTAAGGGTTATATAAACAACCAAAAGTAAAGTTATCAAAACAAATATACCCTATACTATTATATAATGGTAACACATGATAATCTATTAGATAGTAACAATTTAACATAGACTAATTAACATCAAAACATGAATATAAACCATATCCACTATGACCATTTACAAATTAATCAAATACAATGATATTAAGGAAATCATTAATTAATATACTACATGGTGTGTGGTGGGTTCATTATTGAATCTCTATACCTCCAACATTTCTATCTACATCACCTTCCCTAATGATACTCTCCCTCCATATTTGTCTGGAGAGTGGACTTTTTCTTGCATCCACCTCACAAATGTAAATGGTAGTTAGCCTGTAACCATGGTAATCAATATAAATGCTTCTAAAGTACAAAAATATTGAATAAGCATAATGAACATGCATATAAAACTCATGTACAACTAACCAATAAAATAATGAGTCACATAAATAATCATTATATGTTTTCTATACATCAGCATAAATGATAATAGTATGCTACAACAATAATTAAACAACATTAACCCATTAATATATGTTTAATAATCAAATCAAGTTTATTGAGGAAATCAAGATATGACATATAGTTTATAGGAGAAAGAATCATAAGTTTATACATACACATACATTTAAGATATAGGTTATCAAATCAAGTGTGTGTGTGTGTGTGTGTGTGTGTGTGTGTGTGTGTGTGTGTGTGTGTGTGTGTGTGTGTGTGTGTGTGTGTGTGTGTGTGTGTGTGTGTGATTTTATATCAACTAGTAAAACGTGATGAGGCATGATAATAGTTTATGCATGTCATGCCCAAAAATTCACATGACTGAAACTACACACAAAAATACCTTAATATCAATAATCATTCAATATTTTATACCTATTAAACACTATTATATAAAAAAATAGGCTAAAATATGTATGTAAATATATGTATAGTTTATAGGAGAAAGAATCATAAGTTCCTACATAGACATACATTTGAGATACATGTTATCAAATTAAGCATACAGACACATAGAATTTTATATCAACTAGTAAAAATTGAAAGGCATGATAGTATTTTATGTATGTCATGCCCAAAAAATTCCATGACTAAAACTACACAATAAATAAATTCTAATCACCTAAAAATGCTATTTGAGTGCTAAGAGTGATACTTGAGATAATGAATACCTAGCTTAGCCCTAAACCTATCTTAGAGCCTTTTAACACACTTTTCAGTCTTTGTGTAGACCATAGGCATCCCTAGTCAGCTAAAACACTATCTCAAAACTTCATTCTTATATCTTATCCATTTATTCCCATCAACATGCCAAATGGACATTAACACCACATTAAGGACACTAAAGCCACATTGCACTAGTGTCCCTAACATGGTGCTAGTATCCTATTGATAGTTTTGCCTTACAGGCCAAACATCAAACCCTATAATAAAAAAACATGCTCATGATCCCCTTAAAGAATATACATGGTGTTCTAAAACTTTTCATGGTATTCCAAATACATCTTGAAAGTCTTTTATCCTTGTTTAAGGTTTCATGTATATGCTAGAACTTTCTTGAAGGACACTCATGTAACAACATGTTTGTGTCATTAGATGATGTATTAGGGTATTCATGGATCACCCTTGAGTGAATGGAGAGTTTTCAAATGTTTTTTAAATCCTAGAGAATGGTCAAAACATTTTTTGACAAATTTAAGGTTTCTTAGCACAAGTTAAGGTAATTTGGGGAAATTAATGTTGTTAGTTATCATGGTTGTAGGCCTATTTAATCCACTTCTTATGAAAAGAGATTTGTAAAAATTATATGGGTGTGAACAAGCTTCTTTTGAATCATGACATAAGGTATAAGATGTATCTAAGGTCATTTTCTATGATATACCCCTTCAAACCTATTTCAAGCCTTCATATACCATTCAAGTAATCAAATAACCCTTCAAACACCTCATATTTGTCAAATTGCATTATAAAACTTTTGGAAAGGGGTGTCTAAGTATCTCATTGTATTAAAATAGTCCTAAAGAGGTCTCATTTCAATCATAAAGTCATTTTGGGATGGTTTCATATGCATAAAGAGTCTATTTTAGAGGTTAAACCCACTTTTGATACACCAAATGGGACCCACACATTATAAGTCTGACCTTTTAGCTCCCATATTTTTACTAATTGTTTTAAAATGTCATTATACCTCTATTTTCCCTCCTCCCATCTTCTAATGGTGTTTCAAGGTCTGAAACTTGAGAAAATAAAGAAAACTTGTAAGTTTCGTAAGATTTTCAAGTTTGTATAGACATGTCAGAGTCAGGTCAAGTCCAAAATATTTAAGAGGAGAATTATCATAGGCATTAAACAAGGATATTCATGATCTATCAAGTTAAATATGTCAAAAACCAATCCATTTCATCTATTGATTTCTTTGATAAACATGGATAACACTTTAGGTTTTTACGTAGTCTATATAGGAGAGAAAAGTTGAGGATGCAATAATTTGTGAAGAGTAAAGGGGTATTATGAACTTATAATTATTGTAATTGGTTTGCATATTCATGGCATATGCTCTATGATCAAACATTAAGAACATAAGTAGTTAGAATTTCCTTCATCTATACAAAGGTCAGAATTACAATTATGTTGGTGTATATTTGAAGTGGTTTTAAAAATAAATGGTTATATGTGTCTTAAAAATGTCCTAAAAATACATCCACATCATTCCTCATTATTGGTTTACATGTGTGAGCCCTAGAGAGTATAAATCTTCAAGATGTCACATGTGTGGGCTACAAAGAGTGTTACTTCTTATTATAGAGTCTTCAAGTCATGACAATGGAAGTGAATAATAATTTTGGGTTATGTGGTGTTTTATTGGAATAAAATTAATTTTATTATCCTATAAATCATATCTGGACCATTATATGACCAAACAACCACTTTAAGTCTTGATCTAAAGTGACCACTGTGTATGTAATATGATATTCTTGCAAGTGTAAATAGGTGTCTTTGTAGTGATTATTAATAAAAATAAATATAAGATATAAAATTCATTGGATTAATATTATGGTGATATTATATGGTGTTACCCTCATGCCTCTCACTTCCTATACTCAAAACCATTCTCATCTTCAACCCTAGAAAGACAAGCCTCATAGTCCTAACTATACTAGCCTATTTAGGCAAAACAAACAAACAGAGTGTTAAATAATAGTATGGTGTGTTATAAAAATTTAATAATATTAAGTAATAATATACACATCATGAATAAATATTCAGGTTTTATAGAAAAAAACCAACACAATCAAACCACCACAAGATAAACTCAGTCAAGGCTTCCATGAAAATAAGTTTGTGACTGCAGAGTAAGAGAGACAGTGGAACTGTGGTGAGAATGAGGAGGTTTTTAAGGTTAAATAAAGTATTAAAAGGTCATAAAAATAATTTTTTCACTTAATATAATAATGGATAATAATACCCACTCTCTTAAACTAACACACATAGTCTAGGCCTAGAACCACCACCCACAGGCCTGACTGTAGCAACATAATAGTTAAGTATATAAGACTATTTAAAGGAAAATTGAAGGTGTATAAGGTGAAAGTGATTTTAAAATACATATAATAATTAATATATTTGTTTAATTATGTGTAAGTCTCAATTCAAAAAAAGACTCACCTCTCATCTCTCACTTAGCCAAGATGTAATACTGCCACCTACAAGCAATGTCATCGGTAAAAGAATGAAAATGTGATGGAACATGTTTGGTGAAGAGGGTGAAAGAGAGATAAGAATTATTTTTGAAATATATCTCAAGTTTATTATTATCCCTTGATTTATTTATTCATTTAATGTAAAAAATAATCTTGATAGGATATTAGGCCTAAACTAGGCAGTCACAGGCCTAACTATAGAAATGGAAGATATATGCATGTTATGGGGTTTTATAAGGGTTTGAAACATTATATAATATAGTGGGAAAAGTTTAACAAGGTTTTTTAGGTTATGTTTACCTTAAATTGAGGCAATAAGGCACTCAGCCAAGTCATTAGGGCTGTAAACACCTAATTATTCATAAACCCTAGGCAGGGATATAAGGATTATGAAAAGAAAAAACTTAGAATGGGAAAAATTGAAAGATATGTTAAAAATAAATGATAAAATTTCAAAAAATTTAAAATAATCACTAAATTAAATAATATGAGACATATAACTTGCACTAGGTCTCTAACACCAACTTTCAAGTACTCAAACTCAGTAGTGGCCTATTAAGTAGACCTACAAGACAAGGGTGTATAGATGGTGATCTAGGTAGATGAATTCAAGTGAAAGGGCTGGAAACATGTGGGAATATTGATATATTATGATGATGAATTCAAAAATCCACCTATATGTCACTTAAATTTTTGAAACTTAGTTTAGGCCTACTAGGCCTAAAGCCATCCTTGACGCCTCAAGACCTTACCCCCACTATGTGGCATATCCATAACCCCATTATAGAATAGAGGTCATAAATAGATGTGTGATGATGTTTTAGGTCCTAATGATGGTGTTTTATATAGAATAAATTAAGTGAATAGACATTTTTTTCTTAATAACCCTCTCAAACTCCATTGTCCTAAGTTGTCATGTCCATCTGACAATTCAAATACTCATACTTCACATGGAATGAAGAATTATACCTAGTGATCCTAAGTATAGTTGGGTACCCATAGGAATTCACCATTAATGGAGGAAATATTTTCACCAAGGAGCTCATTTTTATGAAAAAACCTTAACACTATAACTTACACAAAATCTTTTATAAAGAGTTCAAGGTCTACCAACTTGCACTCATATCTCACCATATAAGTTGAAAGGGACCAATAGATATTCAAGATATTTGAGGGGTATTATGGGTTATATATCTATGGAAAAATGTTTTGGATTGGAAGCCTATACTATATGAACCATCATTAAGATGGTAGACATCCAAAACCTTGCTTAAACCCTAGTACAAACTTGATGAGAGAAAAATTAGATAATTTTCACCTAAATGCATTGAAATGAACCTAAAAACTCATATAACTCATTTTTCACTATGTGTAGATCCCATCCATGGTATTGTTCTATACAAAAAGTTACACGAACCCCATAAAATACACTATTTCATAGGGATTAGTGATGTTTTCAAGGTTCAAAACTTGGTGAAAGGATGAAAATCATGGAATAGGGTACTTTTAGGCATAATAAATCTTTCTAAATCATAAAATACTCTTATTTTATTATATACATACACCTATAGTTCTGCACCAAACATGTAGTCTAAATGTGTTAGTTGGAAGTAACCTCATCACCTAAGTAAAGTAGAGTTCTAGGTGTGAAATGATTGGGAGGTATAAATCATGGTATGACATGTTTTATTGTACCTATAAAATGATTATTCACATATTCCCATGGTTATATTTATATCTCTTTTTCATTCACATAGTAAAAATCAAGTCACTAGGCCTAATTTCCTAAGAGGCCTATATGGTCAACAAGGAAGGAGGAATAATGACATATAATTGATGCTAAGGGAGTTATTATAGGGTCATAAAACCAATATAATCAATTAATTTCAGGAATTATGCACCCATTATATGGTCATCATGGAGAATGGGTAGTTTGTTAGCCTAGTTAACATGCACAAAGGGAAGGTGAGTGGATAGATGATGTATAGAGGCCTAATTACACCACTTAAATGCTTTGTAACTATCATAAGAGAGGGTTTTTGAATAAATTATCATGAGATGAGGTCAAACAAGTTTTAATTAACCTCCACCACTCCTTCTCTATGCCACACTCTTCATTGAAGGCCACCAACCATGAAGGTAATGCATGAATAGAATCATGAGGGTAGTTATAACTACTGTGTGAGTGGACTATAGTAAATTATGACCTATACATGTCACCTAAATACCATATTCACCATTCTCACCTTCTCACCATTCTATATTTAGGATCTTAGGCCATTATATCTATCCTCATCTAGGTATGAGGAAACTCTACCTATATTTATATCTTGTATACCTCTTAAACCGATATATGGACTATTAAAAAAATTTCATGTTAGTATCTAGTGTGTTATGTGATTATTTTATATTCATAAATGGTATATGTTTTAATTTTGTAGGTCCTTTCATCACCTAGATTCTAATATATGTTTTATGTAGGTCATTTAATGTTTGAGGTGTTAATGGATGAGCTTAGAGTGGAATCTTGACTAGTAAGTATCTTGAATCAAACCTTCGATTCATTACCCTCCTATTATAGTCATCTAATATAGCCTCTATATGAAACACTATTACCTATAATCTCTTAAAGATAGTGATTCAACTTCATGTATTGTCTATTAGATTTGTTTGAGGCCAAATAGAGTGGATAACCTATAGTGGTACATCACCATCTTTAGATTAGGTTTCCTTTTGATGCTTTCTCTACCCATTTTCACCCCAATAATTTAGTAGGTTTAGTTATTTTAAGCTTAATGGATGCATTAGGGGAGATAACCCCATAAACTAGAGGTTTAGCCTAGACATAGGTTGCCCATAGCCTTGGGTTAATCCCATGTTACCCCAAACATGGAGGTAGGCCTGAACAACCTTGTTCTAGGGTGTGGTTTTGAGTGTTAATAGTTCTGTCTAATTAGGTGGGATGAAAATTCAATAAATTAAAGTAGTCACTTACAACATTTTGGTGATCATAAGTAGCTTCAAGTATTTTAATGGTAAATTTATAGTCATATTTCATGCTTAGAGATGTCATAAGGTCATCATCTCAGGGGTAAGAGCAAATATTGTTGGTATTTTACTTTTCTCTTCAATTGTTTCATAATGTGTAATGGTTACATATGGAGCAGACTTCTACCATACACCTCCTTATCATTAGCCCTATGGCCCATACTAACCCCACTATGAGCCCTATCAACCCTAGCTTGGCCACTATCAGTAGCATGAGGGTTCACATTAGTCCTATGAGCCTCTTTATTTATAATAGTATCACCCTTACCCTCCTTTTGAGCCCTATCCACCTCCTTAGTATCCTACCTTTCCTCCTAACTAGTCTTACCAACATCAAGATGTTTCTAGTCAACCTAACCATGGTCCAAACTAGTCCATTTCAATCGCTAAACAAACTCTTTTGAGTTATAAGAAGTACATGGTTGGGATTGATACACAAAGGAGTTATGGATAAGAGGTCCCTAATCACCTAATTATTATTATGAAATCCTTATTTTAATAAGTTAAGAGGGAATAGACATCTATCATGAAGGATAATAGGTCAATGCTAGTTAATGATGTGTTAGATGTAGGTGGTTTAATTATAACCATTTAAGAGAATCTAGTGGTCCATGAGGGAAATTAAGTTTAAAGTCATGAATCTCATGTGTCCTCCTTGATTTCATATCAAACCTCTATTGAGCAGCCCATCCTTCTTCAAAGGACCCAAAAAAGTGAGTTTTAAAACTTATGAAGTCCCTCACATGTTGCTCAAGCCTTTCCTACATGGAAGTATATTTAAGAGAGTGTGCAAAAGAGGGAATAAGTGTGTGTTGAGAGGAATGAATGTCATTATTCAAATCAAACTTGGTATGACCTTCCTCTTCCTAATCATCCTAAGGAAATTAGTGATCAGAGCAGACTTAACTTTAAGGCTCCCATTCTAAATAAGTTGAACTTGAAAATAAACATCTATCTCAGTCAATGATAAAATCAAGGGAAATGCAATATAAAGATAAGGTACCTTCATTCATGCCCCAAGTTGTAACACATGAAATAGGATAAATTTATAAATCCAAGATTCAAACTTGGAAATAAGTAGTGCAATCATGGGGAAAGGAAAATGAGTTAATCTTACATCAATGTTTTGGAGCTAAAGACAAATATGAAACCATTCAACTCCCACCCTTCCCTCCTTACAATTATAAAGCATTCCCATCATGGAGGTCCATTTAATAGAATGTGTAGTAGGAGAATGAGGTGTTGGTTATCAATAATGAATAACTGAGTGACAAGAATGAATCATCCATGACACCATTAGATATAAACTCTATTTTACAATCCTTTCAAGTATCTTCCACTCCATTGCTTGAGAATAATGTTTTCCTTTTGGAGACAAGTGAAGAATATATAGATGTAGTGATGAATGATGAATGTGATGAAAGTGAGCTAGAAGAATAAATTACCATTGGGACACCTTTTATCAAGGAGAAACATGAATCAATGTTCCATAATGTAAGATATGGTTAACTTCAATAAGATGATTTGATGCAAGATGAATCACAGAGGAAGACATTTTAGTTGGCCAAGAATAGGGTGATTTCCAATATATCCTTGAATACATGGAATCTAATATTTATCATGGTAGTTGTGAGGAGTGTGAAAATTAATCATCTATTCAACTTGTAGTAGCTACAGGACAAGAAGATATTCTTTAAGAGTCTTTAAACATTCAATAAAAGGTATGTGTTGATGTTGAATCTTGTAATTTAATTGAATATAAAGGACCCATTCTTTATTTCCAAGATGAGTTTGGTAATGAACATGAGATCCAAATAGTGAATGAGACATTATAGCATGATCATGATCACATGAAATGTTAAGAAGATAATCATGATCTTTAGCAGTAGTACCTAGACATTTGTAATGAACATGAGACTCTTATAGGACTTACACCTCCTATGGGTAGATTGATGGTGCTTTAAATATTGACCTTTTCAAGTGTTATCCATAAGAGGAACACACTCAGTATGATGAAAATAATGTTGAAATGTTTGTTTTAGTAGTGCCTAAAGTTGAGACAAGTGAAGAGACATTGACCTTTAGTATTCATCATTAAGCTCAAGATGTAAATCATGAAGGCCTTGGTGATATGTGGTAGCCACGCTTGAACATTTACAAAGAGGTTGAAGGACTTGACAAGTTACCAAATATAATATAGTAGAATGAAAACACAAACCAAGGAATAACAATAAGGTTATCAAGAGAATCACTGTATGTGAGCATGGAAATTTAGGAACAACCTGTGGGTGAGGCAAAAATTAGACTATTCATGTAAAGTAGGCAAGTTTAGAATGCCTATGATTGGGTTTTGGATTCACATAGCCAACCCATGAACCTCATAATAGATCAAGAAGGTGTAATTTCTCTTTTAAGAGGCTATTAACATGCCAACATATCTAGATGCAAGTGGAATTTTTCATTTAATAATCAAGATGTGATTGGACTCTAGTTAGTACATGACAACCAGACCTTATGGTGCCATGGTGATCAATGAAGTTTCCCATTTGATCCTAGAGTAGAAATGAGTTAGTTTTTAGGTTAGTTTTTTATAGTAGATTGATTTCTTGTTTCCAATTAGTGTGTTAGCACATCTATAGTGTGATAGTTTTCCTATTTTCTTTATGTCATGTCTTATCACTTCCTTAGATGTTTAAGTGTTGATTTTTTATTTTGTGTTTTAGTTATTTTTCCTTTGATTCTTGCTATGTCTTGTGAGTTATTGTAGTCCTAAAGGTTTGTTAAGGTACTGATCTAATTATCAATCCAAGTGAGGAGGTTATCTTAGTTGAGTCTTGTGCCTATCCTACCTAAGATAGTGGGTTCCCTTGACCAACAAGTTAGTAATCCCCTATGAGTCACCAAATATGTTGATAGTTTGGCCTTCCAAGCTGAACATCAACCCCTAAAATCAAAAACCTCCTCATGCTCCCATTCAAGCATATAAATGGTGGTCTAAAACTTTTCATGGTATTATAAATGCCTATTAAAAGTCTTTTAGCCTTGTTTAGGGTTTCATGTATGTGTTAAAACATACTTGAAGGAACATGATGTAGCATCATGTTTGAGTCAT
Source organism: Torreya grandis (assembly GCA_037957365.1). NCBI lineage: Eukaryota > Viridiplantae > Streptophyta > Pinopsida > Cupressales > Taxaceae > Torreya > Torreya grandis. Next base: position 1,812,381 of record JARHVA010001479.1, read on the forward strand.
TTAATAATGTCTTGGGGTCTTCATGGATGGTCCTTGAGTGAGTGGAGAGTTTTAAAATTCCTATTAAATCTTATAGAATGTTCAAATCATTATTTGACAAAGTTAAGGTTTTTTAGCAGAAGATAAGATAATTTGAGGAAATTTAGGTTGCTATTTCTCATGGTTTTAGGCCTATTTTAAGCCACTTCTTATGATAGGAGCTTTTTTATCATGATATATGTGTACTAAAGCCTATTTTTAATCATGACATGAGTTTTATGATGTATCTAATGTCATTATCTATGATATACCCCTTCAAACCTATTTGAAGCCTCCATAAACCCTTCAAATCATCAAATAACCCTTCAAACACCTCATATTAGTCAAATTGCATTATTAAACTTTGGGAAAGTGGTGTTTAGGTGCCTTATTATATTATAAGGGTCCTAAAAATGTCTTATTTCAATCATAAAGTCATTTTGGGATGGTTTCATATGCATACAAATTCTATTTTAGAGGTCAAACCCACTTCCCATTCACTAAAAAGGACCCACACATGATAAGTGTGATTTTTCAGATCCCCCATCTATACTACTTGTTTTTAAATGTCATTTGACCTATATTTTCCCTCCTCCCATCCTCCAATGACATTTCAAGGTCTGAAACTTGAGAAAATGAAATAAAGTTATAGGTTTTGTAGGAGTTTCAAGCTTGTATAGACTTGTACATATAAGTTAAAGTCATGTAGGTAAAAAATATTTAGAGGAGAATCAATGAAAGCATGAAATAAGGATATCCATTATTTATCAATTAAAATAGGTCAAAAACTGATCCATTTCCTCTACCAAGATCTTTGACAACCATGGATAACACTTCAAGTTTTTTCTCAGTCTGTATAGGAGAGAGAAGGTGAGGATACAAGACTTTGGGTAGAGGAAGGGGGTCTCATGGACTTCACATTCTAAACATTGGTCTAAAAATTCATGGCTTATGCTCTATGAAAAAAATTAATAACTTAAGAAGTCATATTTTCCTTCCTCATTTGTATAAGGATTTAAATTAAAATATTTTTGGTGCATCCTTGAAGTGATTTTACAAATAAATGCTTATAGGGGTTTTCATAGTCCATCCCTATCATTCCCCATTATTGGCTCACATGTGTGATCCCTAGAGAGTGTGAATATTTAATATGTCATATGTGAAAGCTATAGATAGTATTACTTCTTGTTGTAGAGTCTTTAAGGCATGAAAATGGAAGTGAATGATAATTTTGGTTTGTGTGATGGTTTATTAGAGTAAACTTAAGTTTCTCTACATCCCAAATATAGCTGGACCACCAAATGACAAAATATCCCTTCATGTACTACTCTAATTTGATATATATATATATATATATACATATATATATATATATATATATATATATATATATATATATATCTATATATATATATATACATATATATATATACATATATATATATATACACACACACACACACATATATATATATAACATGATATTCTTACAAGTGTAAACAAGTGTCTTTGTATTGATTATGGAGAAACATCAAGATAGGTTAAAACATGCATTGTATTCATCTTATGATCATTTTATATGGTGTTTCCCTCATGCCTCTCATTACCCTATACTATGAACCATTCTCATCCTCAACCCTAGAAAGATAATCCTCATAGTTCTGACTATCCTATCCTATTTAGGTAGACCAATAAAATGGAGTGTTGAATAATATTATGGGGTGCTAAAAACTATTGGCCAAAATTGGCCTATAGATGAAGCTTTGGCCTAGATGGATGTAGTGCAATATTTTGGAGAGGTCATAGAGTGAAGTGAGAGCATGAGAGTATTTATTATTAATTAAAGTAATCTATTGGTGGAAGATGAAGAACATAGGTCACTTAAAAAGCTTTTAAAACACTTTAAGTAAGTTTTAAGGTGAATTTGTAGATTTTTAGGAAGCATGTTTGGAAATAGGTATAAAATTTCAAGTGAAAAGATCCAATATTCTTTCATGGTGCTCATTGCATCTATGGGACATGAAGTAGGTTTGAATAAAGTCTCAAAGTTTTATCAGATCCTTGATGGGTCCAAAGATTATTAGCACCATCTTTGAGGAGCCAAACCATCATAACACATCATGCAATAATGAATAATTTAGTTTAGTTTTGCATTTAATAAGTAAAATTGGGAAGTCAACCAAAGTTTAAATATTAATGAAATGATATATTTCATGCTAAGAATGTCCCCTAAAAAATTGGTGTCTTTTCTATATCAATATATAATATTTCAAAGATAATCTAGCAGTGAGAGATGTTCCTAAGGATGTCAAATAAAATACACAAGAAGTAGTTGTTTGATTTCAAAAATCCTCAAAGGATCTTGAGATTAAACTTAGTGATACCAAGTGTTAAAATAGTGCTTGATCATATTATGTATCAATGGGACATGGATAATAGCTTGAGTCAGTGGGACCATCAAGATCAATGACATGACTTAAATAGTGTAAATCAAGATCAATGATGAGCACAAGGTTAACAAGTCAGAGGATCTTGGGATTGAATGCAAGGATGACAAGTGTCATAATCATGATGAACTCGTATATCAATGGTGCACATTTGATCATGTAAATAAAATATCAATGGCACATGTTCAATTTTGTAAAGGATATCAATAATGTGAGCAAGTTCAAGAGGTTAATGAGACTAGATTGCATGCAAGGATGACACATGGCATGAAAATGATAATCAGATGAAGACTGGTAGTAAGATCCATGGATTGAACATGGGGTTTCTAAGTGTCATAATTTAGGAATCTTGAATCAAATATCAATGAAGCAAATTCAATAAAGTTCTAGGAGGCACAAGATAGTGAAACATGTCTAAATTTGCAATGGTTATATAATCAAATATGATTACAAAATGTAGAAAATAATGCCACATAGGTATACACATCAAATAAATGGATTTTGTAAACCCAGGGAAGTAAATGAATAGAGCCAAGATCTAGATCAATCCAAGTTAAACCAGAATAAATATTTCATGTCTAAAGGCCACCATTAAAGTTTAGTTTAGACATCTGGTTTAAAAATGTAGAACCCATAGGGCTTATTTTAGGACTATTTTTGTCATTCTTAGAAAGGGATCTACATGTACAATGAGCTCTTGGCTTCCATAATGTTTAGAGGAATACTAGGTTTATTTAAAAATAATAGAGATAAAGAATGAGGCTTAAAATATGACATAACTTAATTGAAATGATGAATATATGAAAACCAATAAATGAGATTGGTTTTCATATATAGTAGACCTATGTTTAGGGTTTAAAGTAGGATCAGAGTTGTGATTATGAAAAGAAGTTTCTTATCTTTTGACATGGTCACATCGTCGACAAATAATTAACTATAGCCACTTAAATCAAACATAGTCATGGCTCTATCAGGTCCATGGATATGGATATTTTGTCCTTGTAATGAAGTCAAGTGGAGGATGGCATAGAAGTTCTAAGAATGATATTTGGGATTAGAGAGTGTAGGTGGAGCATTCAATTATTTTTCAGACCTTTAAGGATTATCCCTTTCAAGTAGATAATGACTTAACACCTTCAATAGATTATTGTATTTTAGTGTATTTATTAGCCAATTATAAAGCTAGAAGGCTATTAGAGTTAATGAAGGTTAAAATTTCCAAGAAGGATTAGTTCTAATTGATCAAAAATTGGTTGATAATTCATTGAAATATGGTGGCAACTCATTTATTGATGTTGATTATGTGATTATCATCTCTCTTCACCCTTATCTCCAATTTTATTCCCCATTGTAAAATATATACTCATTAAGACTCTTGAAGAGAAATATACCCTCATTTGACAAGATAAAACCCTGTCAAATTTTATAAGAACTATCTCTTGAAGTAATAAGATTAATTTTTACCTCTCTTGCCTTTAATTAGTGTTTAGTAAGCTTGTACATGATGGCTTTGTGAATGAGATTATTCCATATCCATTGTCCTTATTTCTTACCTCTTTTAAGGTGTTTTAAATCTATCTATAGGTATAAACATGTTATTTTTCTACCATTAATGGATGCTTGGTGTGAGTGTTAGAGTTTTTCAAATAATTATATTATGTTGATCTAGTGTTGGTTCAATATTATGTGATTTTCATGCAAATTTGGTGCATCACCTTTTTTTAGCTCCCTTAGTAAACCTATCCCCACTTTCTAACTCTTTTCTAATCATAAGCATTAGTTTAGGTGATCCATCCATAGGAAGTTGGCCTTCTCTAGAGGTTCAACCTCACCACAAGATACCCACAGCTTGAGGTTGTTCCCATTATGTAGCTTAGTTAGGGAGATCCTGAATAATCCTCCCCAAGGCTACAAACTAATGTTAAAATAGTTTTTAGAATGACTTATGGGACCCAATTTGAAAGAATATTGGTCAATTTTGATGTTGGTTTGATCAATTTGTAGTATTTATAGATTTCATGTAATAGTATCTGGTGACTCCATTCAACACTCAACATTATGGTGTAGAGCAGTAGCTATCTTTCATGACAAATGTGACTGCAAGATTGGCTTTGTAAGGTATTCATTTTTAATTTTTTTAAATACCTTTTAACTCAATAAAAACATCAAGGTTTTTTAATACATATCCATATAAATGAATCTTTCCTCCTAAACCAATTTCAAAATCTAACTCTACAAGAAGATTTTTGTTAGCTCCTTTCAATACCATGGTAGTCCATAGAGCTTTCCATTTTATGGATTTTAATGGCTAAAGTCCTTTGGACCTCTAATAATATGATCCTATTCTAGTATCAGCTCTTAAAAGTGTTCCTTACTTTATTGGAGACCAATTTAAAACCCCTTTTGAGCACCTTAGAGATATAGCTAACTTCTACAATATTCATGGTATCACTGAAGAAAATGCAACCATTAGGTTGTTAACCATGTCATTCAAGGGTAAACTCCTGAATTGGTATAGAAACCTTACCACTAAGTACATCAAATCATGGGATCAGTTTGGTAATGCCTTGTGTAAAAGGTTTCAATACAAAAGTGATCATTTATGACTTGCAAAAAATTTAACCATAATCAAGAGGGATCCTCATGAGGTCATGCAAGATTTCAACACTAGGTTTTAGAAGACATGGGACATGATTGCAATCTCTATCAGGCCTACTCCAAACTATGATTTCCTTTACTATTTGAAAGCTCTTCATAATTATATTTTAGTAATGATTTAGTCTAGGGGATGGAACACACTATCAAATTCTTATGAGGTGGTAATCAGAGTAAATAATTATTTAGTACAAGCTAGCAAGCTTACACCTAGACCACCAATACCCTTGTTTCCTAATATTCAACCACCTCCTATCATTATTCCTCCCCTTGCTACAATTTATCCTATGCCAACACTTGATTTTATACCTACACCAAAGCAAGAAAAGGCTTCAATTAGTCAATCTAGTGATTATTAAGAAATCAAGAATTTCCAAGAGCTAAAGATCATGTTTGAATATTTGGAAATGAATTAGTAAATGTGAAGAGGTAGCAAGCCTATTTCAATAGACTTTATTGAGCTACATATCAGCCTCAACAATAGTCATATCAAGTAAATATGCCATCTTACAAAGGAATTTTCCAAGGGTAGTGCCAATAACAAAGCCAAGGATAAGGGTATCCTAATTATGTTAGGTAAAAAAATTATAATCCAAATGATTCAAGAACCTCTACTACTTTGGTCCCTAATAAAAATAACTTTGATCAAGAAAGTGAGGGTATTATGACTTGGGATCAATATTTTAGTCAATAGTTTATCCCAAACAATGAGCTCAATCAAGCTTTCAATGATCAATGGCATAAGGATGCTAGGTATGGATATAATCAAGATCTTATGGCTTAGAACATAGAAGTACTCATGATGACAAAACTAGAAGAGACTCAAAAAGTGTAGGAGCCTAATGAGGAACAAAGCTAGTTGGGTGCTACAATGGCTAATTATGAGCAAGAAGAATGTTATGTACTCAATCAATAGGCTAGTTCTAGCCAAGCATACTTTTAATTGGTAGCTAGTACAAGGTTTAAAATAAGTAACACAGATGGTGGTTAAGAAGCAGTCAAAGAGTATCCTACTATTACTCATTTACTATCAAATCCAAAGGAACTTATTACTACTTTAAAGTTTCTAATTTCTATAAATAATTAGAACCAAGGGACTACCTTTATCCCCCAAAGATCATAAGTTCAAATTATAGTTGTGGCTCCCAAAGCATAAGCAAAAGTTTGTGTTTTTCCCATCAATATTGTTGAACAAAAGAAAATGTCCAATGTGAGTGTGCCAATGTGGGATTTTATTTTTATGCCTAGTTAAGTGGACATCCTTTAGGAGGGCTTATCAAGGATCAATGTTTTTGAGAAGCCACAAAGCAAGGAAAATGTAGTTCTCACAAATGTAGCCAAAGGGCCTAATGAAGGGAAATCAAATAAGATGCTCAAACCTGATCCCTTCTATATTTTTGTAATCATTGGTGACTCCTTTGTACATAATTACATGGTAGATAATGGAGTAAGTACTTTAATGATGCCAAATTCAATAGAATATTAGCTTGGTTTGAAGTATGAACCCTAATCTAAGGGATTTTTATAGCTTGATGGATCCTTCACCAAAGTAGATGGCATTATCAAAGGTCTCAACTTGACCCTACATTATTATCTTAGTGTTTTGGTGGCTCAACATGTATTAATTCTAGATGTACCTTCTCATTTTTCTCTATACTTATCTAGATACTTCACAAAAGAAATTAAGGGTTACCTAATAGCAGATTGGTCCTACATGGCTTTCATAAAAAGGTATGGGACCAAGGTATCTATCAAACCTGAATTTACTACATAATTTCACATTGAGCTTTATGGGCTAGATAGATCAAACATCAATTGTCCCATCCTAGATGAATATGACCACTTGGTTGGAAAATAACTAAATACTCCTTGTAAAAAGATACCTAATATGTTCTTGGATGAGTTATGGAATGAAAATCACTTAATTGACCCCTTACAAGGTGTTAAAGAGAGGGATATGGGTGTCTACTACTTGCATGAGGAGATTGAATCTATCATCCCTCACTAAGCCACAAAAAGATGCTAACGATTTGTATAAATTGTTCTTTGATGGTTTAAAGTACAAACATGGGGCATGTGTAGGTGTAATGCTAGTATATCCCTCTAATAATAATTACTTTTCCTCTTACATATTTAAATTTAGGTACTCTTTTAATGTATCTAAGTATGAGCGTCTTATCCATGGCCTTTAGTGGGATATTAAGAGAGGAACTAAGCAATTGTAAGTATATGGTAATACTGAGATGATAATAAATTAGGTCAAAGTGAAAAATATCAAAAAGAACCCCTTGATGAGATCCTAAAAACATAGAGTGTGGAATATACTTGAGGACTTTAAGGCATTTAACATCCAAGTAGTACCAAGGATCCAAAACCAACATGATGATAGGTTGGTAGATGTGATAGATTAGTTTGACCTCCCAAATGAGTTGAAAAGGTCCAAAGTGTAACCACATGTTAAAGTGGTGGTAAGACCATCAATGTTAGATATTGAAGCTCATTGATAGGTCTTTCATGGTGATAAATAGATTGATTGTTTCTTTCAGTAAGAAATAGAGTTTTCCTCATTTAACTAAGATAAATTTCAACATCAATATGAAGATCAAATTATCCAACTGAGGTCTAAGAAACTTCCTAAAGGGTTGGTCACACTTGAAGGTTTTTTACATGAAGGAGAACATATAAGGAAATAAAAGGTAGTGATGTTAACTAATGATGAGAAATATGAAGAGTTATGATCCTCAAAGACAAGCTCCTCAAGATTGGAAAGGTAAACACTAGGGATGAAAGGCATAATTTCATTGATCTTTGTAAATAATATTTAGACATCTTTGCTTGGGAATACAATGACCTGAGAGGATTTGATCCTAAGATATCCCAACACACTCTAGAATTGGACGCTGATACCAAGCCTATCAGGTAGAAGAAAAGGCATATCAACCCCAAAATTTAAGATCTTATGAGGAAAGAATTGAATAAATTGATTGAATCTAATATCATCTTTCCCATCAAGGCCTCTTCATGGGTAGCCAACTTAATACCTGTAAGGAAGAATAATGGGGATATATATTTATGTGTTAACTTCAGGGATTTGAATAGGGTTTCTTTGAAATATCATTGCCCCTTACCGTCCATAGAACAACTCCTTCAAATAGTTTTTGGTTCAAAAGACTTTTCTCTTTTGGATGGGTATTGAAGATACAACCAAGTACTAGTAAGAGAAGAAAAATACAAGACTTCCTTCACCATAAATTGGGTCACATATGCTTATTATAAGATGCCTTTTAGCTTGTTAAATTTTAAGGAAACTTTACAAAGAGAAATGGACATGGATTTCCAAGGATTGATAAATTAGATGGTGATTGTCTATTTGAATGACATCAAAATTTTATCCAAGAAGGCTAGTGAGCAATTGGATCACCTAAGATTGATATTTGAAAGATGTAGATAATATGGGATCTCATTTAATCCCAATAAATGTGTGTTTATTTTTTATGAGGGCAAACTCTTAGGATATATTGTCTTAAAGTAGAGATTATTTATTTATCCTAATAGAATTTATGTTATCTTGGCATTATCTTTACCCAATCACAAAAATAAACATCAAAGTTTCCTTGGGAAAGTAAACTTTGTGAGAAAGATAATACCTAATTTTTCCATCTTAGTCAAACCCATCACTACCATGCTAAAGAATAACCAAGTGTTTACTTGGTCAAATTAAGGTAAATCAACATTTGAGGCTATCAAGTAAGCTATTGCCCAAGTACCCTCACTCATGAATCCTAATTTTTCAAGATATTTCATATTTTACACCCTCACCAATATTGATAATATACTAGCTATGCTTATGTATTCTAATGGTGAAGGAATTGAGTATCCAATTAAATTTTTTAGTCAAGGTCTTAAAAGATATGAGGTAAGTTACACTTTTGTATAAAATCAAGTCCTTACATATTTGAAAAGCCTCAAAAAGTTTAGACCATTACTCTCAAATAGCAAAATCTATCTTGTGGTGTCTCATCTTGGAGTGAGGGGCTTTCTTCTTAACAAGGACTTGAATGAGAAGAGATTTGGTTGGATTACCAAGGTCATAGAGTAGGACATAGATATCAAGGTCACTAAGCCAGTGAGAGGCAAAGGATTATGTGAGCATATGGTTGATGACCTTAATGAAGATAAATAATTTATTTTGGTTACACAAAATAACTCATAAATAGATGCACCTCCACCTCACACAAGTTGGCTCCAGGATATGACACATTTCTTACAAACAAGTGAGTGCCCTTAAGGTATGGATATGTGAAAGAGAAAGTATTTTAGACTTTAGTCCATACCTTATGAATTGTTTGATGGGGTATTATTTATAAAATACCATAATTAAGTGCTTCTTAGACTCATAAATGATGACCAGGTGACAAAGCTCTTGGAACAATTCCATGATGCGCCTATAGGGGGACATTTTACTCTAAGGACTATAGTAACAAAAGTGATGAGGTTTGGTTATTATTTTACCAACCTCTTCAAGAATGCACATGCATGGGCCAAAAAATGTCAAAAATGTGATCTCTTTATAAGTAAACAAATATTGGCATCCCTTCTTCTCAACCCAATTTAGGTGGAGCAACCCTTCATGTAGTGGGATTTAGAGTTCATAGGAATAAATTACAATTGAATAATCCAATAAAACATCAGTGTTGGACTTATATGATATTATATTAATGATTTTTTGTATACCAACAACAATAATTTTAGATAATGCCTTAGCATTTGTTGGCATGATGGTAAGTGAATGGGTACTTAATCTAGGAGTATACCTTAGTACATCCTCAAGTTACTACCCCCAAGTCAATGGATTAGTAGAGAAAACAAAAAAGAACTTAATAATGATTATCAAGAGGAATATTGAGGAAAAAAATATAATATGGCACACAAATCTAAGGACAACCTTATGGGATGATAGAGTGACTCCCAAAATTTCCATTGGAAACTCACCATATGTCCTTATATATGGGAGGAAAGACAAGTTGCCCATATCTCTTGAGATACTTTCCTTATAGTTAGCCCATTAGATTGAGATAATGGAGAGTGAACCTAAGAGTATGAGGATGACATAGCTCATGGAGATTGAAGATACAATGGACCTTGTAATAAAGACACTAGAGTCACATCAAGCTCAAGTCAAGAAAGCCTTTGATAAGAGAGCCATAACAAGGGACTTCAAAGAGGTAAATATAGTCCTAAATTGGAATTTAAATAAATCTAATCTAGGAAACCATACCAAGTTTTATATCTTGTGGAGTGGCCCTTACTTGATCCATGGATGTAAACAACATAATGCTTTTTAGCTTGCCAAGTTGGATGGAGAAGTATTACTCATCCCAATCAATTACATTCATTTAAATCCTTATTATTAAAAGAGTTTATATCCATTATATTTATAAGAGTATATTTTTATGTTTTCCTTTAAGTGCCTTATGCATATTTATTTTTAATTATGCGTTTCCCTTCCATAAGTGCCTTGGGCAAGGTGTTATTTTATTTATTTTTGTAACTTGTTACTACAAGAGAGAGTTTTCAAAAAAAGGGATAACTTTGTATCATTTTCATGATTAGTTGGGGAAGAAAGAATTATGACCCCGTGAGCCCAATTAATTAGACAAAGAAATTAATATGTTGTATTGTAGGAATGCAATCCTAGGAGGTTACCAAAAATGTTAGCCAAAATTGGTCTACATATGAAGCTTTATCTTAGATGGATGTAGTGAAATATTTTGGAGAGGCCCTAGAGTGAATTGAAAGCCTAAGTAGAGTTCTTGTTGATTGAAGTAATCAAATGGTGGATGATGAAGACCAAAGGTCACTTGAAATATTTTGAAACAATTTAAGCAAGTATTAAGGTGAATTTGTTGAATTTTGGGAAGCAGGTCTAAAATTGAAAGTGAAAGTATCCAGTAGGATTTCATGGTGTTCATGGTATCCAAGGAGCATGAAGTAGGTTTGTACAAAGTCTCAAAGCTTTATCAAATCCTTGATGGGTCCAAAGATGATGAGCACAAGCCTAGAGGATCTAGACCATTATAACACATCAATATAGGAATGAATAGGTTAGTTTGGTTGTGTATTTAATAATTACACTTGGGAAGTCAACCAAAGTTTAAAGATTGCATGAAATGATATATTTCACACAAAGAATGTCCCTTTCAAATTTGGTGTCTTGATGAGTTTTTAAAGATAGTCTAATGATGAGAGACATGCTTGGGAACATCAAATAAAAGACATATGAAGTATCCATTTGAATTAAAAAATACTCAAAGGATATTGAGAGTGAACATAGTGCTACCAAGTGTCAAAATATTACTTGATTAGATCATAGATTAATGACACATAGATAATAACTCAAATTTGTGGGACCATCAAGATTAATGATGAGAATTAAATTATGCAAATTAAGATCAATGACGAGAACAAGGTAACAAGTTAGAGGATCGTAGGATTGAATGATGGGTTGACAAGTGTCATGATCATGGTGAGCTCATAGATAAATGGTGCATATTTTATCACATAAATCAAAGATTGATGTCGTGTATTCAATCATGCAAAGGAGATCAATGGTTCGAGTGAGGTCAAGAGGTCCACAAACCCATATTATATGTAAGTATGCCACATGAAGAAAAATTGGTAACTAGATGAATATTGGTAGTAAGATCCATAGATTAAACATGGGGTTATCAAGGGTCATAATTTGGGAATCCTAAATCAAATATTTATGGATAAAATTTAATCAAGTTCCAAGAGGCATAAGATAATGACACGTGTTCAAATTTATGATGGTCATATCTTTAAATATGAAAAAAAGTGTGGAAAATAATGCCATATAGGAAAACATATTGGATCAAAGGATTTTAATGACCTAGGCAGGCAAATGCATAAAGCTAAGATCTAGATGCAATCCATTTTAAACTAGAACAAATAATTCAAGCCTGAGGACCACCATTAAAGTTTAGTTTAGACCTTTGGTTCAAAAATGTAGAACCCATTGGGATTGTTTCATGACTATGTTCATCATTCTTGTAAGGGGGTTTATGTGTACAATGAGATCTTGGCTTCCATAATGTTTAGAGGAAGAATAGGTTTATTTAATCCTAATGGAGATGAATAATAAGGCTTAGCATATGGCAGAGCTTCATTGAAATGATGACTATATGAAAACTAATAAATGGGATTGGTTTTCATCTATAGTAGACCTATGTCTAGGGTTTGAAGTAGGAGAAGAGTTGTGATTATGAAAAGAAGTGTCATATATTTTAATATGGTCACATCCTCAATGTACTTACAACTACTTAAATTAGACATAGTTATGGCTCTATCAAGTTCATGGATATGAGGATTTTGTCCTTTTAATAAATCCAAGTGGAGAATAGTGTAGAAGTTCCAAGAAGGATATTTAGGGATTGGAGAGTGCAGGTGGAGCACTGAATTCTTCTTTAGAGACTTTAAGGATTTTCCCTTTCAAGTGGATCATGACTCAACACCTTCAATAGGTTATTATATTTTAGTGTATTTCTTAGCCAATGAAAAGGATGGAAGGCTATTGGAGCTAATGAAAGTTAAAATTTCCAAGAATGATTGGTTCTAATTGATCAAAAAGTGTTTGGGAAATCATTGAAAGTTGGTGGAAACTCATTTATTGATGTTTATTGTGTGTTTTTCCTCTTTCTTCCACTTTATCTCCCATTTTCTTCCCTATTGTAAAAGATATACTTATTGAGACTCTTGAAGACCAAGAAAACCTCGTTTGAAAAGACAAAACCCTATCAAAATTTGTAAGAACTACCTCTTAAATCAATTATATTAATTTTTACATATCTCTTGCCTTTAACTAGTGTTTAGTAAGCTTATGCATGATGGATTTGTGAAGGATATTATTCACTACCTATTATCCTTGTTTCTTACCTCTTTTAAGGTGTTTTCAAGCTATTTATAGGTCTAAACTTGTGATATTTATGCCATTAATGGATGCTTTGTGTGAGTATTAGAATTCCTCTTTTCTCCATTCATTACTTTATGAGCCTAGTTTATGAAACACTTATATAAATCAACTAGTTCATGAGATTATGTGAGCTAATAATTATCTTATGTTGATCTAATGTTTGTTTTAGCTTATGCAAGTCTCATATAAATTTGGTGCATCACCATTTTTTATATTCCTTAGTAACCCTATTCCTAATTTATAATGATTTAAAAATAATAAGCATTAGTTTAGGTGATCCATAAAGAGGAATCCAACCTTATCCAAAGGTTCAACCTCACCACAGGATACCCATAGCCTGAGGTTATTCCCATTATGTAGCTTAGTTGGGGAGAATCTGACAAACCCTCCCCAAGGGTCAAAAATAACATTAAAATATAAAAACTGAACAATATTAAGGAATAATAGACACATCATGAATAATTATGCATGTTTTAGAGATAAATGCCACCACCATGAGACAATCATAAGATAAACTCAGTCAAGACTTCCATGTAAAGAATTTTGTGTTTATAGAGTAAGAGAGACACTAGAAGTGTGGTGAGAATGAGGAGTTTTTTAAGGTTAAAATAATAAATAACAAATATTCAAAATAATGATGTCACTAAATATATAAATGTATCATCAATTCCATTCTCTCAAATGACCACATATAGTCTAGGCCTAGAATCACCACCTCCAAACTTGACTGTAGCAACAAGATAGTTAAGCATAAGAGTCCATTTCAAGGAACCTTAAAGGTATATAAGGTGTAGTGGGTTTGAAAATACATATAATAAGTAATATATGTTGTGAATTATGTGTAAGGATACCTTAAAAAGAAGACTCACCTCTCATCTCTCACACAGCCAAGATGCAGGACTACCACCTAAAGGCAGGATCATGGGTAAGAGAATGAAAATGTGATGGAACATGATCAATGAAGAGTGTTAAAGAGAGATAATAAATGGTTTTAAACTATATATAAATATTATTATTATCACTCAAGTTCTTGACTCATTGAATTCAAATAATAATCTTGACATGCTATTAGACCTTTAAGGCCTAAACTAGGAAGTTACATGCTTAACTATAAAAATGGAAGACATATGCATGTGTTGGGGTATTATAAGGATTGAAAACATAATATAAGATAGTGAAAAAATTATAACAAGGTTTTTTAGGTGATAGGTACCTCATGTTGAGATAGGAAGGCACTCAAACAAGTCATTAGGGATGTGCACAAGCCTAATTATTCATAAACCTAGGTAGGGATATAAAGAGTATGTAGAAAACTAAGTTAGAAAGGGAAAATTCAAAACAAGTGTTAAAAATATGTGAGAATATTTCACAAACATTAAAATCCTATCTAAAACTAAAAATATGAGACACAAAACTTGCTCTAGGTCTCTAACACCAACTTTCAAGCATTCAAGTTGGGTAGTGGCCTATTAGGTAGACCTATAATAAAAGGGTGTAGAGATGGTGGTCTGGATAGATGAGGGAAAGTGAAAGGGTTATAAAGAAGTGGTAAAAGTTACATATGATTATTTTTAGGTAACCAATCCACCTATAGATCACTCAAAGTTCTAAAACTCAATTTAGGCCTATTAGGCCTAAAGCCATCCTTATGGCCTCAAGACCTCATCTCCACCTTGTGGCATATCAAGATATACATGCTAGAATTAAGGAAATGAGGATATGTTTGGTGATGTTTTAGGTCATGATGAGAGTGTTTTAGATATAAAAAAATAAATAAATAGACATTTTGGTCTTAACAACCCTCTCAAGCTCCATTATCCTAAGCTACCATGTTGAGCTACCAGTCAAATACTCATATTTGGCATAAAATGAAGAATTATACCTAGTTATATTAGGGGGATTTTTGTAACCCTATACACTCACCATTCATGGATACAATATTTACATCAAGGAGATCATCTTTACAAAGAAAACTTAACACTATAACTTGCACAAAATGATTGGCAAATAGTTTGAGGTCCACCAACTTGCACTCATATGTCACCATATAAGTTTTATGGTACTAGGAGGTATTTATGATATTTTAGGTGGTATATTGGATATACATCCATGGAAAAATGTTTTGGGTTGGAGGCCTACACTATATGAACTATCATTAAGATGGTAGACATCTGAAACCCTAGTACAAGCCCAATGGGAGAAATATTGGAGAATTTGAACATGTATGAATTGAAATGGTCCTAAAAACTCCTATATTTAATTTTACAATTTTATA
This sequence comes from Torreya grandis, assembly GCA_037957365.1. Lineage (NCBI taxonomy): Eukaryota > Viridiplantae > Streptophyta > Pinopsida > Cupressales > Taxaceae > Torreya > Torreya grandis. The sequence continues at coordinate 1,827,766 of JARHVA010001479.1, forward strand.
AGATCCCATCCATGGTACTATTCTATATAAACAATTGTATGAACCCCCTAAAAACACTATTATATAGCATTTAGTCACATTTTCAAGGATTAAAACTTGTTGAAAGGTTGAAAATAATTTAATAGGGTGGTTTGAGCCATATTTCACCTTCCCACATCAAAAATACTCTAAATTCATCATATACATAAACCTATAGGTTTGTACCAAATAGGTAGTCTAAATGTGCTAGTTGGAAGTAACCTGGTTAATTAAATAAAGTAGAGTTATAGGTGTGAAATATTTGGGAGGTATAAATCATGGTATGGTATGTTTTATTAAACCTATAACATGATTATTTACCTTTTGCAAAGCTTATATTCAATTATTCTATTCATTCAAATAATTAACACCACATCACTAGGCCTAATTGCCTAAGAAGCATATATGATCAATAAATAAGGAGGATTAATGGCATAGAGGGGATGTTAAGGGACTTATTTCAAGTTCATAACAACCCTATAACTGATTCACTAAAGGAAGTATGAAAACATTCTATGGTCATAGTATAGAATGGGTAGTTTCTTAGACTAGTTGACATGTGCAAAGGGAAGGTGGGCTATTAGATGATCCATGGAGGCCTAATTATACCACTTTGATGATTTATAACTATCATAAGAGAGGGTTATTTTCCAAATTAGTGTGATATGAGTTCAAACAAGTTTAAATTACTTTCCATCACTCCTTCTCTATCCCACACTCTTCATTGAATGCCACTAACCATGAAGGCAATACATGACTGGAGTCATGTGGGATTTGTAACTACTGTATGAGTGAACTATGGTCATTTATGACATATACATGTAACCTCCATGCCATATATGTCTCATGGTTCTATATATTTAGTCTCTTAGGCCATTTTATCTATCTCTTAGTTGGGTATGAGAAAACTTTGCCTAGATTTATTTCTTTATAAACCTCTTGAACTAATATATAGAATGTTGTAAGTTATTCATGTTAGTATTTAGAGTGTTATGTTCTTATTTGATATGCATAAGTGTTATATATTCACCCTTTTTAGGTCCATTCCTCACCTAGATTCTAGTAGATGTTCTATAGAGGTAATATAGTGTGTAAGGTGTTAATGGTTGAGTTTAGAGTGGAAACTTAACTGGTAAGATTCTTAAATTTGACATTTTTTTCATTACCCTCCTATTTAGGTCATCTAATATAACCTCTATATGAAAAAATATTTCCTAAAATATCTTAGAAATAGTGATTCAACTTCATGTAATTTCCATTAGTGTTTTTTTAGTTAAAATAAAGTGGATAACTTATATTGGTGCATCACCATCTTTAGTTTAGGTTTCCTTTTATGAATTTATATATCCATTTTCACCCTAAAAATTTAGTAGGTTTAATGATTTTGATATTAATGGATGTGCCAAGGGATCTATCCACATAAAATAGAGGTTTAGCCTAGCCATAGGTTGTGACAGCCTTGGGATAATCCCATGTTACCCAAAACTTGGAGTTAGTCCTCAATAACCTCTTCTTAGGGTGCAGTTTGGAGTGTTAACATGTCCCTTACCATAAATTTCCCAAACATATATATTTTTAATATTTAAATCCTCCTAAGGTCAGCATAATCACATTTTATTATCTTCACAAGCTATGAAACACTATAAATACATGACTTTTATACCTTTATCCACTAAATGGAAAATAGATGAAAAACACCTATTCAAACACAAAACAAGTTGAGTAAAATCAAGGTTATTGATCTTTATTTTGTCCTACTTATATATAATACCATATATAACTGCCCTAAGCCCATAATTTTAAGATTTTCAATTTCAATTACACTCAAGGAATACAAGACCACATTCATTATAGCATCAATTACAATTGCACCAACACTTAGGTCGGGAGAACTACATCATGCTTGATCCCTCCTTGGAGAATTGTTATGTAAGCAACTCTCTTCATATTAGGGTGTTGAGGATGTCTAACCTATCCTAATAATTAACATGCATTTTTAACTCATGCCTTAATTTTAAGGAGGATTAGGGTTTTCATCATATATTATTTATTACAAACAAAATATAGATTTTTAGACTTCATGTGTGCAAGAATAAAACCTAGAAGCATAGGCACAAGTGCACCCATAAAATATGAATAGTCCTACACAGAGGACACCAACACCATTTTTAGAACACTAGAGACATGTGGTGATACTATTTAAGTGTGGTGGTACTATCTAGGAGATGATTTAACATAGGGATCCTCATGATGACACTCAGACATTTTTGTATCCCAATTTTTAGCACTCAAATCTTAAACATCAAGTTTTTTCAAGATAAGTATTTATTTTCACATATTTATTAATATTTTTATAAATTCAAAGTAATACAAAATATATAAAAAATCAATGGTTATTTATTGCATATTATTTCATTAATTTAGACTACTTGTTCCTTTAATCAAACATAGGATTTACAATAGTAAAACCTTAAAATGTTAAAGCATTTGGTGAACCTGACTTACTTTGAATATTACTTAAAACCCTAATTTTCCATTTCCAATTTTTTTTGAACTAAATTAAGGTTATAAACTTATATTTTTATAATTTTTAAGCATAACCTATCTCATTAAATCAAGCTCACATTAGGGTTTCATTTATTTAAATATTATTTAAATTATTTAAAAGCAACCCTAATTCAAAAAACCCTAACCCTAGATTCACCTAGGGTTTTTATCCTTATTTTTCCTATTTTTATTATCTAATTTAAATTTTTTATATTACATATATTCTATTTTATCATCTCTATTCTAATTTGTTTACTATATGTCATCTAAAAAACTTATCTCTCTTTCATTAAGAATTTATAGATTAGGTGGTAATCCTGTAGAGCATATTCATATTCCTACTATCTGAGCCTATAACATGGATAAAATACATATCATAACTCTATATATACATATCTCACACCTTGATTATGTGTATTTCAATGATAATGCATCCAAAGATGAACAATATAATCAATACGAAGATGATATACACATTTAAAATTAGGACACTCTCCTTCCACTTAAAAATGATGACATGATTATGAAAAAAGATGAGATATTATAGGGATTCAAAGATATAAATAGTTAATAACCATTTATCATGCACAAATCATACAATCCATATTGGAAATCAAGAAAAAAAATGGTCAATATTTAACTCCCCTAGTTAATATTGTTGTTACACCTATAGTGGGGCCAAATTATCTAGCATGACCTAAAATTGTAATTAGAAAACCTTAAATGATATCTACACCTCTTGTGGTTAGTTCCTCCACTCCAAATGTATAATCCATTATGCACAAAATCCATACTTTGTAGGTTAAGGTGTTATATCTTAAGAAGGGAGCCACTAAGCCATCATATGTCTTGGATTCTTATATTCAATTACATACACATTTGGCACATAACATAGTGTTAAATCCATTTCCATCCAATTTTGTGTCACCTAAGCTTACATTATATGATGGAAAAGGTGACCTTGAGCATCATCTTAGATATTTTCATGCAACATGTTTAGACTATGTGTCTAATTATTGGGTTCTCATAAATTTGTTTCCATGTAGTTTAAAGGATTATGCCCTAAAATTATTTTATAATTTACCAAATCAGTATATAATAACATTCAATCCTTTTTTTGACATGTTTTTAGCACATTTCTCCATCAATATCAGTGATAAGATATCATATGCCCAAGTGGCATAGTTGAAACAAAATTTAAATGAGACTATCATAGATTTTATCTTATGATATAAGACTATATTAACCAAATTGACTAGCCCCATGTCAAATAGAGAGATTTAAAAAATATTTAAACAAAGTCTTTTACCATCATTAAATGAATCTATATTTTTCAATAAGTGTCCTAAATTTATAGATTTGTTCCACACATTCAAAAAAAGAGAGGTCAAAATTTTATCAATGGGAAAACTCAAGTATAAGAACAAGAGTAATCAAAAGGAAAAAGTCAACACAGCTTCCAATCCATCTCTTAGATTGGTTTTATCTACTCCTCAATACCAAATATTTACTAACCTTCTAGAGTCACCATCAAATTTTTTATTGTAGATCTTGGAATGTAATGTCATATCTCTCCCTCTTGTTAAAGAGGTTGATATGACATGACCTATTCAAAATAAATATGATTCTAACACATTCTAAAAGTATCATAGGGCACCAAACCATACAACAAATAGATTCATGAGCCTAAATAATAAGATACAAGATTTGATTGAGGCTAGTATTATTGATGTGGGTACACCCATAGAGGTGCCAAAATAAAAATAAACAAAATATAAAGCATTATAGATATTCTCAGATCCATTTCAAAAGCACACAATGAATAAAGTAGGGAATCCATTAGGTGTTCACTACACATATCAGGCACATCCACCACCAGCTTCATATCATATCATTACAGAGGAGACACACCCATTAAAAACATTATTGGAATATACCATACTAAAATTTCACTTAGAAAATTCATCACATTCTCTTAAAAGTATATTATCGATGATGATATAGATTTATATGCACTCTTTATATAAGCATACATAAATAATCATCCTATCCAAAGTGTTATGGTTGACAATGGTTCAAGTATTAACATGTGCACTCTAACACTTTTACAATATTTGGGGTACTCAAAAAAGGATATATTACCATTAGATACAATCATTAGTGGTTTTAATGGTCACATTTAGAGTTATACTGAGGCTATTTTGCTTACATTATAGGTTGGACTAGCACATATAGACCCTCAGTTCCTAGTAGTACCTAGTACAGGTGTGTTTGATATGTTATGGGAAAAGTCATGGTTATATTATTTCTAAGCCATCCCATATAGATTACATATATGCTTGAAATATGTACATGCAAATCAAGTGGTCAAAGTTGAGGGTATCCCATATGAGTACCCTTTACATATCTTGTAGGTAGTTTGAACATAGTCACTAATTATAGTTCTAACACCATTATCAAATATTTCATAGTTAATAGTTACATCTCCAAGTGCCATTCCTCTACATACATCATATATTTTAGTAGAACCACTAGTTTAGGTGAGGTTTACTCTTACAGTATCAACACATATGCATACTATCCCATTGAGACCATTATTAGAAACACCTATATGTTAGAGATATGTCACAAATTTTAGAGAACTTCTTATACTCATTTTATACCACAATAATTATTATTAGGTTCTCAAGGTTCTCAAAATAGGGCACCTATATCACGTACATCTTCTTATACCATATGGTTTCCTAAGACCCCTACAGTTCATAGGGCATCAGAGTTAGTGCCACAAACTCATAGCACCACTACATGTGTAGATATAGATATATATTGCTCACTATAGTAGATTTTTAGATCATAGTTTCCCTTTCAGACAACATGCATGATAACAATTCCCTTATTTGACACAAGGCACAGTGATCCCATGAGACTCATCAATTAACATGGTTTTTATTTCCTTGTACATACTTTCCCTCTATTTTTACCTTTGTACATAGTTAATTTTCATATTTATTGTGCATAAAATATATCCATAAAATACAAAAACAATTATAACATGTAAAAAACACAAAAGACATTTAAGTAATTACTTAGAAAAATACAAAATGTATAGATTTTTTGCATTGTTATGTTTATAGTTATTATATTTTTTAGACACTATGTATGTTAGATATCTTAGTATAGTTATATTTATCATACATACATGCTTCACTTGTTCTTTTTGAATTCTTACATATTAATCACATGACTTAGGTCCACTATGCTGATCCAGACTTGTTATCATCTACCCAATGGGGGTAATACAACAATCTAGGTATATTTATTTGATACATCCACCCATTTGAGGGCATATTATACATAACTTCTATTACCATGTTTTGTACTTACATTCCATATATTTCATTTTTAGCATTATCATATTTTTATATAGATCATTACTACTCATACTCAGCTTTTTTGCCGACTATCACTACTTTAGACTTAGCATATGTACAATCTATCTCTTACATAACTTTTTACTACATTTATGCATGATTTCATTTTTAGCTTTCCTAGTTTAGACTTGATTGTATTTATATGCTTCTTCTATTTAATGGAATTTAAATATGTCATTGTACTTTAGCTCTATGCCACTTATACTCATGTATGCCTTGGACATGTACCCATGTCCCTTGTGTGTGATTTCTTGATTGTGTATGTAGACATATAAACATGTCTTTATATGTGGTTCTAAGACAACTTGCTTGTTTCTTATGTATATGGACATTTGAACATGTCCTTGTATGTTGTATTCTCTCATATTAGTGATATGTGCCCATGTTCCTTGTATTATGTCCCTCTGGCCTATTTTTCATGTCTCATGTGTTTTTATATATATGATATCTTATATACATCATGGCCATGATGATTTTATTTTCTTGTTACACACTCCAATTTTTTATACAATAAAGGACCTCATATATCTACCCTTCTTACTTAGGTGACATGATGGAGATCATGTCCCATCCCCCTTGGTATATACTTATATTTATTATTATACACATTTATTACATCTATATTAACACCATACATATTACATTACATGTTTAAACTCATATTATCTTACATTTGATGTTATGTTTTTACATTGTATTAGATTATCACACAGTTATCATATATGCTCTAGCTAACATATTTTACAGAGCTATTTATTTTTAGGATAGTTATTTCATAGGTCAAAAACTACCTTCAAAATAATGGTAATTTATAGGGTTTGTCATGGAGATTAGGATCCTACATTGCATTCACATAACATTTTCTAGCACACAAGCTCAGTTTTAGGAAATCAGACATATGTAAGACAGGAAAAAATAGGGAATAAAAAATTAGTATAGCGACTCAGATATTAAACCAAATAGACATTAGTGCCTAGATAGGGACACTAGATCCACATGGTGCTACTATCCAAGACATGGGTCTATTGTCTATGATCCCTAGTTTCAAGGTAGTTTAGATTAGCTAGAATAGTGCACTAGGTATAATATAGGTTTACATAGATATAACTAAATGTTTGATAGTTATGCTCATATTTTACTTTAATTCACACTATTTCATCTTACATTCATATTATTTGCTCATATTGGGGGCATAGTTCATTGCATGATCATCCCATATTCTTTTTAGATACTCATATAAATTTATTATAACTTAGTCTAAAATTAGTATACTTAGATATTAGATTGGGGGTATATGCATAACACATTATTTACATATGCTCAATTACACACATGTTGATCAGATAGAATGGAAAAATCCATGTAATTTTATATGTTTTATAAACTTGAAATCGTAGTCTAGTTTGTCACTAGTTTCATGCCTTACTCCATCTGTAGTGGTTGTCATTCTTGAATGGCCCAGAGCTGCCTAATATACCCAAGTGGTCATGGAGCTGACATACACAATTAGATATTTCTATAACTTTTCATACTTTATTTTTAGATGCATATACTACACATGGGTTGGAAATGATGGATTCATATCCTAATTTATTTCTTGATCCACCCATATGATAGGGTTGGACACACTTTAATTCCAATAAAAATTATTCATAGGTCATGATTCACCAAGCAGGGGTGGGTAGTGTTGGATTCAAAAGTGGATTGAGATCTTAATCCACCCATATATTAAGATTGATAAATCTATTCAATGATTTGAACATAACACTAACTAACACACACACACACACACACACACACACACACACACACACACACACACACACACACACACACACACACACACACACACACACACACACACACACACACACACAAGTTATCACCAAATTTATGCATTAGTTTACGTACCCAATGAGGTCTATTCATTCCTTTCTTCTTTCCCATTTCTTTACTCATATTTACTTAGTTATTTACTAACCATAGTCTCTTTATTTTAATATCTCTTATGTAAGGACTAGTATATGCATGTTTCATTGTAGGTCATGCTTCACACATGTAGACCCATCTTCACATACTCAAACTCAGCTACATAAGCTTCTCTTTCTAGGTAAGTCCAAGTACACTTATTTTCCTTTATATTAGTCATTTCACTTTGTAGAATTTATAACATAGAGGGGGGGGGGTATAATCACCTAAAAGTGGTATTTAATTACTAAGAGTGATACTTGAGACAACCTATTCCTATCTTATCCCTAGACTTATCTTAGATCCTTCTATCACACTTTTCCAACCTTTATGTGGATCAAAGGCATATATAGTTAGTTTAAACATAGTTTTAGACCTTCATTCCTAGATCATGGCCTTTCATGCCTATTAACCTCTCAGATGGACATTATCACCATATTAAGGATACTAGAGCCACATGGTGCTAGTGTCCTTGAGATGAAACTAGTGTCCCTTACCTTAACTCTCTTAAACATATATATTTTCAAAATTTAAACACTCTTAAGGTCAGCCTAAGCACATTTTATGATCCACATAAGCTATGAAACACTATAAATACATGAATTTTATACCTCTATCCACTAGATGGAAACTAGATGAAAAATACCTATTCAAACAAAAAACAAGTTGAGAAAAATCAAGGTTATTAATCCCTATTCTTCCCTACTTCTACATACTACCATCTATAGCTTCCCTAAGACCAAATTTCCAAGATTTCCAATCTCAAGCACACTCAAGTAATTAAATAACACTATTATTATAGAACCACTTTCACTTTCACCAACACTTAGGTGGAGAGAACTAAATTAGGCTTGATCCATCCTTAGAGTATTGGTATGTAGGCAACTCTCTTCACAACAAAGTGTTGAGGTTATCCAACCTATCTTATTAGCAAATACACATTTTTAGCTCATGCCTTACTTGTAAGGAGGATTATGGTTTACATCATAATTCAATTTTTATACTAACAATACAAAGTTTGAGACTTTATTTCTTTAGGAATAGAACCCATAAACATAGGCACAGGTACACCCAAACTTTAGGAATAGTCTTGCACAAAGAACACTAGTGCCATTTTTAGGACACTAAAGCCACATGGCATTAATGTCCAAGTGTGGAACTATTGTCTAGGAAATAATATAACATAGGGATCTTGTTAATGACACTTATACCTATTTGTATCCTAGTTTTCATCACTTAGACCTTCTATGTCAGGTGTTTTCCAGATAAGTGTTTATTTTCACATATTTATTACTATTTTTAAAAATTTAAAGAAAGTAAAAGTCTATAATAGATCAGTGGTTATTTGATGAATATTATTTCACTGATTTAGAATACTCATCCATTTAATCAAACATAGGATATACATTAGTATAACCCTAAAAGGTTAAAACATAAACCACAAACACACACACATACATATATAGATACACACACACATAGAGAGAGAAATAAAGAGAGATTAGAATGAGCCATAATCAAGGATCAGTTTGGATAGGATCAAATGCATAAATAAAACTATGTGTAATAGTGAAATACAAAAAATAACTCAAAATTAAGAAGCTTGTATTTATAACCAAAAGTTGTATTAGCATCATTACTAGAAAAAGTACAAAGGAAGGTAAATTGCATAGTGAGAAAATAAGTCACCCAAAAGTCTATTAACTCAAATCAATTTCCCATGATTACCTATTATCAACCTATGAAAGATAATTATATTATGTAGGTAAAACCACATAATGTTAACAATCCTATAATAACACCCCCTTAAGCATAGCTTAGGTGGGTATTAGAATGGGTTACCTAGACAAAATATTAATGAGGTACCCAAGTACATAGAGAATACTCCCATGGGAGGATGTCAAGGATACCCTAACCTTAATAATAAAATTCAAATTAAGATACTTGCTCTTAATGAAGGGTTTGGTGAATATATCAACAATTTGCTCTATTGTTTAAATGTAGCAGAGATCAATGACTTTCACATAGATGAGTTGCCAATTGAAATTAATACGAATCTTGATATGCTTGGTCTACTAATGGAGGACTAAATTAATTTATATTTTAATTATGATTTGGTTGTCATAGAAGATTATTATTGGTCAATAAAATTAGATACCAAAATTAGTGAGAATCTCTTGAAGCCAAATATCCTCAGTGGCAAAATTAAAAGCTCATTTATATTATTCCTTGATATAAAAGAAATAAATAAAATTATGATTATTTATTGACAAACTAATTATACATGAACTAAGGGAGAAACTATAGCCTAAATTAGACTTACAATTCTGAACATAACTAGCCCAATATGAATATGTATAGCCAATTAAGTCAGAATCAAAGCCTATTACATAGAGAATACTGAAACTATGGATACCCTGAATGTAGTGGAGAATCTAATTAGACTATTTATAGTGTATCTCATGTGATTATATATATATATATATATATATATATATATACTTCATATTGAATATTAGGTTTAATGTGTGTAAGGTAGATGCCATTGTCAACAAGTTATCAACATGAGGTAGTATCAACCAAAGGAGATACACAATCAACCTCAAGTTTCACACCAGATATAAATGGAGTTGGAATTGGATTAAAATCATCCATATTATACCATGTAATAAAATCAATAGCATACTTAGACTATGTAATAGTGATCCTATAGGTAGACTGATAAATTTCAATCTCAAAGAAGTAATGCAACAATCCCAAGTTAGTCATTGAGAACCTATTAGATAAAGTAGTTTTTGCTATTATAATTATGGATGAAGAACTCCCTGTAATCAATAGGTCATCCACATAGAGAACTAGAATCAATAATGAATCATCCTACCATAGAATGTATATAATTGTATTAGAATGGCATCTAGTGAACACAACTAAAATAAGAAAATATTTCATCTTGGCATACCAATATTGAGGAGATTATTTGATTCCATGGATAGATTTATGAATTATTAAAAATAAGTAGGAATATTAAAAAAATTATTTTGGTTTATCCATGTATATTTCCTCTTTGAGGTCATCATGAAAAAATAAACTCTTCACATCCATCTAATGAACATCATAGTGATCTGTTGGAGTAATGGCAAGGGTTAGTCAAATTGAGTTCATTTTGGTAATTGGGTAAAATATAATAGTATAGTAAATATAAGGTACTTAATAAAAACTCATTTATACCAAACATTTTTTGAACTTGTATAAGGAACCATATGCTTTAAATTTTGTTTAGCAGATCTACCTACATAAAAAAAAAGTCCTTCACTTAGGAAGGACTAAATACCAAGTGTTTTTACTTAGAAAGGAACCATACTCCTATTACTTAGTAGTATCCCACTCAGGGTTTCTTGATTCCTCAAAAAATGAATTTAGATTAGAATCAGATGTAATGAATACATGTGGGGCCTTCTAGAATTATGAATGTGTCCACCTGGTATCTGGAGGATCTTCAACCCAATGGCCAAAAATTTGCAGTGTTTATCTATCCTAGAGAGGAATAGATGTCATAAGGTATGGAGGAGATTCCTTATCCTTTTAATACAGTTGGGATAAGGAGGAGGTGATTCCCCATCACTATTTTCATCATAAAAACTAGAAGAAGAATATGGATCATCAAGAAGTTACTCAGGTAGATATGGATCATCAGAACTATCATCAAATCCAAATGCATCCAAATAAGAGGGAGGAGTGAAATATATGGATTTTATAGGACCCTATTGAAATTAAACACTCCTCTAAATGAATAAATCATGAGTGGTGGAATGGATAAACATGTATCATTTAAAACCCTTAGGATATCAAACTAAGATGCAAGGCAAACTCTAAGGTTTTATTGCCTTATGTTTCTTATTAAAAATTTAGGCCATAAGAAGATATCCAAACACTCAAAATTTCTTCACTATGGGTTTCTTCTAAATATTTACTCCATTCAATGCTTTATGGGTAACTCAATTATGGATATAACAAACACAATTGATGGCCTTAGCCTAATATTGTGGTGTAAAAGACTTAGAGTTTAGCATATGTTCAACCATTTACTTAAATTACCTATTCATATGATTTGTAACACCATTTAAATGAGGAATATATGAAATTATGTGATATAGTTTAATCTTATCTGAAGTGTAGAATTGGTCAAAATAGTTACTGGCATACTCACCACCATTGTTGGTGCAAAAAAATTGAGGGATTTACTTGAATATTTTTATATAAGTTCCTTGAAGACCTAAAAATTATAAAATAACTTTTATTTATGCTTAATAAAATACACCAAATTATAAATTAAAAATTCATTGATGAAATTAAGCATGTATTTAGTCTTGTTGAATGAAGAAGCTAAAAATGGTCTAGAAATGTCACTATGAACCAACTCCAATGTCTATGTAGCTCTCCATGATTTGACTTTGTCATAATTATTATTACTATGCTTATTAAGTAAAAAACATTGGTAACCATTGTAATAAAAATGAACACATGTCAACCTTAAAACCATGTCATGATGATTGAATTGTTATAGGTAGTGATAATTGAGATGGTCAATTTGGTCATGCCATAATTTTATTCAACCCATCCAAATGATTAAGAAGTAAATTAGAGAGTTGATTAGGAGAATAATGTGAGAAATCATAAAATTATGATTGGTGATATACTTTCCTAAATGTAACTACATATTTAGTGTCTACTTCCGTAATAACCACTAAAATTGGTGTGAATTCAACTCTCTTTCCCAGACTAATGTGAGTGATATGATAAATAGATATGATATTATTGGATAATGATAGAAGACATAAAACATATTAATATGTCCCATCATTAACTTAAATATATCCTCTCCCACTAACTTTTGTATAAGTATCATCATACAATAATATGTAAGGCATAAAACAAGGCTCCAAGGATGGAAAAAGGTCTTGTGATGAATTTATGTGGTACGAGGCACCAGAGTCAATTACCCATGTCAAAGGCTGGGATACAAATACAAAAAGTGATTTTTGATTATATTTTCCCTTTATATTATCTTTGGCCTTAGAATAATCATGTTTTGATGAAATCTAATTGGATAGATCTGAGACACTAACATTGTGCTTCTTAAGTATCTTAGTTATTTGGACAATGTACTTATTTATATACTGGGTTTCATCATGCCCATATTTATTATAGTAGGCACTTGTGAGTCTCTCTTCCTTGTGTTTCCCACATAAGGAGGAGGACTAATTTAATGTTTTAGGCTTAGTATCGTATTTCTAACCCTTTCTTTACTCTTGGTCCTTATTATATTTCTTCTCCTTGATACTAGAAGCCTTTTATTTTTCATGACTCATAATTAGAGCATGTGATTTATAGGAATTCAATGTACCCATTTGGATAAGATTATCTTGATCCTGACTCAAGTCAGTAACAAAGTCACACAAGGATGGCATGGTTAATGTAGCTTCATGAACACGATTGGTGGCATAAAAGGTAGAAATAAAGATAAAATAGTTAGAACCCAATTTAGAAAGTATGGAAATAATCAACTGATCATCTTTTTTGTCAATGTTTCATAGTTTCAAATATAAACTAAGTGATTTGATATTTGTGACTAAGTCATATATATTATCAAAGTTTCTTGGGCACAAATTGATGATCTCATTCTCTAACTAATGACATATTATTATGTATTACTTCCTAAAACATTTTTACAATGTGTTCTATACTTCATTAGGATTAGTTATAGATTCAATATGAAAGAGTATGTTATGATATAGGGAAATACATAAAATATCATATGATTCATCACTTCTATTAAACCACTTCACCTTATCTGCATCAAGTGTCATTTTTTCTATACCCATAGTGATACAGTATAATCCTTTCCTCCTCAAGAGGATTTAAACTTTGAATTTCCACTATTAATAGTTGAATGGAGTAATATTTTTAACTTGACTTTGATCTATAGTGAAAAAAGGAAGTATGTGCTAAACTAAATGTGCTAAAATATTAGGATATACAACCCTCCTAAATATACAGAGGTTAAATTTTACAAGGCATGAGAATATTATCAATGTGTAGAGATTGAAAAAACTTACACTTTCAAAAATTTAGTCCCTAAAAAGGATTTATAAGCTAAAATTTATGTGAGTTTTCATGTTTCTTGGTTGTGAAATAAAATCTCAAATTCACATAAACTTTTAGTTGTGAAAAAAATGGATCAACATTTTAAAGAAAATTTAAACTCCCTTAGGTTACTTGTGACCAAGGACTTAAACTCCAATGTGACTAGGGGGATAAGGGATAAGATGAGTAATACTTAATTTTGAGATGTGATTATGGGTGTGATGTCACTCCAATATTACCTCAAAATTACCAATGAATAGTGTTTTAAATCATTGGATGAAATTTGACATCTTCATGGCCATCATTGGGTGAAAATAGGGGTGGAATAAATTATAGTTTGCTCAAGTAGAGGGTGGATTATACCTATTATACATGCGAGGGTATTGGGTTATACCTAGGCTATGTGTAGATGGGTCATAATACACTTAGGATGCTTGAAAGGGTATTGGGTACCGTTATGAGTGTAATCAAAGTGGTCAGAGTCCATGTAAATGCAATGAAGGGGTTAAATAATTTCATGTGTAAAAGTAGGGGTCATTGAGTCTGATAGGTGCATGATCATGTGTAATTTATTTTGAGGTTGAAATGTTTTTTGAAGACTAAAATCCTGCCAAAGGCTACTAGAAAGGGTGGAATTGTATACTAAGGATCAGAAACATGCCAAAGTGCCTACATGGAGTAGAAACTTTATTAAATATAAAAAAATCTTAGATATAGATATTTAGTATTAATTATAAGAAATATAGGAAGGACCCACCTAGTTTTCTAACAAACCCAAAAAAACCTATAGATAGTTTTTCACTTCGAGCACTAGATGGTATAGATTTTACAAAATTCAAGAAATCATCCTTTAAACCCTCCAAAATGTTTAAAAAATGATTGTCATGAAACTAAGTCATATTTACAACCTTCTATAGGGTTTTAATAATTTATAAATTCAATAGAGTTTCCCATTTTTTATTTGGAGACTATGGAGGTATAGGTTTACACAGGTTTTATAGAAACCCCACCAAAACCTTGAAAACTAAAATCAATGAAAAAACACTAAACAAGTTAGATTGCTAGATATTACAATAGAGGTTATGGAATTCATTACCAGGAAATATCTAATACCATATTAAAGTGGGCCATAATTGAGGATTGTTCTGCATAGGATTGAGATCACAAATAAAACCCTATGTGTAGTAGTGAAATCTAAACAATAACTCAAAAGGAAGAAGATTGTCTTCACAACCAAATTTTGTATTAGCATCATTAGCTAAAAGGACATAGGAAGGTACATTATATAGTGAAGAATTATGTCATTGAAAAATTAATTAAATTAAATCATAGTTATAAAATGACTTAATGTACATTTCTCATAATGACCTATTATTAACCCAAACAAGCTAATTAGACCATGTAGGTAAAACCACATAGTGAGAAAGAGCCTGCATGTGTGTGTGTGTGTGTGTGTGTGTGTGTGTGTGTGTGTGTGTGTGTGTGTGTGTGTGTGTGTGTGTGTGTGTGTGTGTGTGTGTGTGTGTGTGTGTGTGTGTGTGTGTGTGTGTGTGTGTGTGTGTGTGTGTGTGTGTGTGTGTGTGTGTGTGTGTGTGTGTGTGTGTGTTTGAAATTATTTATAACTTACATCATCCATTAACTAGTCTTATTCATATCACAATATGTAAAATTTGGTTACACAAACCTCACATGTCTAGATGATAAGAATAAAAATGTGAAAGAAACAACATGGTCTTTATGTAACCATGCCAACCTAATTACCAAGTTAACCTACAAGCCCACCATTGGCATAAAATTTCTTTTACATTTTAGGAAGCCTTTCAGGCTAAGGTCCATACTAAACATTATACTAAAGGCATGTTATTTTAATATAGTTGACACACTTGGTAACAACCATTGTCTTAATAAAATTTAAGTTATAAGGTCAATAATATTTCAAATTAAGTTTTTATAAAAGGATATTTATTTTAATCTCAAATGATAATCTTTGGGAAAGAGTTTTAACCTAAATTAAGGGTCAGTGAAATCACAACCCTAACTTAGCCTAAGACCTAGACCTGATGTCCACTCAACTTGGCATCCTACATATCTGATCTTTATAATTAGGGTCATATGCCATTTTATACATGTTGATGAAAGATCAAAATATAATGTATTGTATGTTGATTTATTTCATTAGGTATTATTCCTTAAGAAAGAATCAAATACTTAGTGATTTGAAATAGGTTATGGACCTACATCTTGTGATACCTATAATAATGTGACAAAGGTGATATATGGTGAAATACCCCTTATTTTAAGTCATACTTCTATAGGTTATTAACAATGTTTATTAATTTTCATTTGAATAATAATAATAATAATAATAATAATAATAATAATAATAATAATAATAATCCCTTGTTTCTTATAGCTCATGTTTATATCATGGAAGGAAATGTAATCAATCTTGTATTTGAAACTACTCTATCATATGTAACATCATATCACAAGGAAAACATAGAGATAACGTGGATACTCTCTTTAAGGTAAATGTTACATATTTAAATAAGACATTTAAAAGGTAAAAATAATATCTATGAATATCATAAATAAGTCATAATAATGATAAAATATTCACCTATCACACATGAATTGGTCATATATAATTTTATTCCCTTCAATAATATTTGATTCGTATCATGATCACTATTACTTACCAAAAACTTGATAAATATAATTGTTTAATCCTAAGATAAAGGTTAACTAAATTGGTCTCAAAGGTCTCTTAATATTTCATAAAAAATTTAAAAAAATATGTCTCAAATGTTTACCTTAGTTTATCTAAGCCACAGCTAAGGCATCCTATGTTGGTTTTCCAAGATATAATTTATATTAAGATAAACCCACATTTAATAACTAGTGTGGATGCCAACCTTGAACACATCAAGAGGTCCAAGTCTCTCCATAACTAAAAATAATTGACCAATATTATATAAAGGACCCCACCAAAATAAACCACATAAGGAATGAGTCTCCTCCTAGTTGGAAATAACTAACCAAGAGAACAATGAGAACCCAACCAAAAGAAGTATCATCCAATTTTGAATGGATCAGGAACCAATAAAGGAAGATCCTATACCCCTTTTAAATGGTGAGACAACTAGATAGTTTTGGTTGGACTAGAAATCATCCTAAGATAAAATGAGGCCCAAGTCTCAGGATACCATGAGGGTTCTCGAGAGACTAGTGAAATGATTTTTGCTAGATTGAGAACTAAACTAGACACAAAAGGAGGTCTAGGTCTCCACGTCAAATCCAAATGTAGAGAAAGAAATCCTATGAAGTCCCCATTGAGACCCAATCATTAAAATAACATTCATCAATTTTAAATGGGACAAAAATCATCTTGGGCTTGAAGAAGTATGAGGATTAGATCTTTACAAACCTTGTTTTATCCCCCATTTCAAAAATCTCTAAGGACTGAATCCCCAATCCAATTTTTATAGAGAAAATCACATTAATTAGGAATATGACCCTACTAGTGTTAAGATGGTCTAGAAACCATGCTATATTGAAGGTGTACGAGGCCTAGGTCTATAGAATAACCAATAATTAGGGTCTCTTCAGGACTCAGTCTTAGTTTAAACTAGGGTAGAATACCCTCTAGGATCCATAGTATATTTTAGAACTAGATTCTAGATGGAAACCACTAAGATTTACCTCAACAACATGATAAATTATCATATGATATTTACCTTTACCAAACCAAAATTACAAAAACATCCCAAAACACCCATGACTAGGGGCTGATGGTTAAAAGGTATGGAAGGTGGTTGGTCAAAAAAATAATAACGTGGAAAATCTCAAATTTGAATTTTAAAATCGGTAAGGGGAGTTTTCAAAAAATATCCAATGGTCAAACCATATTAAGGTAAGGAAATGGTCACAAAAATGAAATGGTGACCAAAAGTTAAAAAACCACAACATAAACATGAATTTTAATTGTAAAATCATCCACGTCACCATTTTCTAAAATATAGTTATACTAAACTTGATCAAACATTTAATAATATTTATTGTTCATATTAATATAACATAATAATTTAAATTTAAATGATTTAAAATACTAAAAAGTATATTTTTTTGATAGTCATATCAAATATTGAATAATTTACCCATTATTCAAGGGGTATAAACGATACTTAACCTATATAGATAGTAAGTGAAAAATAAAATGTAGTTGAGTATGGTTTATTATTCAAAAATTATCTTCAATTATTATAAGTTTTATAAATGTGTATTTATATTCAATCTACTTCTATGAAAATACCAAATAAACACTATCATTGACTTTGTCTTAAAATAGAAATTTTTCTTCCTTACTTAACCATGATCTATCCTCACTTTTGAAGGGAAATTTTTAAATTCATAAACATCACTAAAATTAAATTCCTATAGATAGAAATCCACCCCAAAATTCTAATTTTATGTAGGTGAAGAATTAAATTCTCATGATCAAATAAAAATACATACATAAAAATATATACATGTGTGTGTGTGTGTGTGTGTGTGTGTGTGTGTGTGTGTGTGTGTGTGTGTGTGTGTGTGTGTGTGTGTGTGTGTGTGTGTGTGTGTGTGTGTGTGTAAATACATATATGTATAAATTTATACTTACATATATTTATATATCAAATGACAAAAATTTGATTTTAATTCCTAATTTCCATGTGAAAGGAAAATATTCCTTTAACCCCTTCCATGATAAAATGTTGCATAAATGTTTATGTTTCAATTGATAAGAGTAAACTAATTGCACACTTTATAGAAATAAATGCTAAATAAATATTTTTTTATGTAACTTGAGATATTTCACTTGTGATAATTCTTGTAAATATTAAGATGGTGTATGTCCATACTAAGGAGGCTAGAGATATTTAGCATAGCTTCACAAATGGACTTCAAACATGATTTCATGGACTAGAGCTTGTATAAGGTGGAAAAGATAATTCCTAAAAGGCTATAATTATGCATTAACAAATACTTGGATTGTATAAATTCTAAGTAATAATAAAGAGAGTTGGATTTAGCCTCACCAACCATTGATATCCAAAATTTCTTATTATTATTATTATTATTATTATTATTATTATTATTATTATTATTATTATTATTATTATTATTATTATTATTATTATTATTATTATTATTATTAAATTATGTTATTATCTAAACATAACCCAAAACATAAAATATATGAAGTTGCATAGTAAATAGACAAGACCATAAGGAGTTCAACATAAATGTTATAGAGGTGAAGTGTGTAATATTAAACAATTAAAACCACCACAATTTTTTGATTGACATAAAAGTGGTATTCATGTTATTTAATGTTTCTATTCCATTCGTAACTTGTATCACTCACCCTTCATCATTTCACCTCACTATACACACATAAATAAAATAAGTATACATATTTCCTTTGCACAATGAAAGTGGCATAGCTTATTCTATTTGTTAGGTTGATATTTTTAAATTATTAAAAGGAATAATGATAAATTAGTGAGGGAAAAATAAAAAACATGATATCAAATATTAAATAAATATGGGATCAAAGATTCTTCTTTCGAACAAACATGAAAATAATATATCCATTTATTAATGAACAAAATACAAATTTTCATGATAAGAAACATATTAACTCCTAAAATCATAATATTTATTTTTAATCTATTTAATATTTTATTTACAAATGAATTTAGGCATTATTATATTTTACAAAGTCAATTAAAACTTTCCCATTTCAAGCATGTATACTATATAACTACTTGGACTTTACACCAAGATTAACCTAATAAGTTATAATATAAAATATGCTTCTAGGTGTTCAACATAATTTTTAATGTTTATTATTGGTTAGATATCTATTTTTAGTTAATTTAAACAAATTTAAAGTTTATTATCTTGATATAATTGTATCCTTGTCACAATTGGAAAGATGAAAGTAAGATTCAATTGTAACTCAGTATGGTCTTTAGCTAACAAACTTTTCATCAAGGTTTGGAATGACAACTATAACTTATTTTAGTGATATTTTATAGACGTTTTTCATATATAATAATTATTTTACCTTCATAAATATTCAAATACTTAGTGATGTAATATATATTATGAACCTACATCTTGTGATGCCCACAACACTATGCCAAAATGTGATATAATGTGAAATATTCATTATTTTCAAGTTAAATTTCTATAGGTAATTGATAATTTTTATTAATTTTAATTTTAACAATAATAACACCTTATTTATTATATCCCAAGTTAATATAATTGAATGAAATTGAATCAATGTTATACTTCAACCTATTTTAGCCCATGCAACTTCCTAACACAAAGAAAATCTTGATATAAAATGGATACTCTCTTTTAGGGACATCTTACATATTTCAATAAGATATATTTAAAAGGTATAAACAATATTTCTGAATTTTATAAACTATTCATAATAATGATAAACATAGCACCTATTTCACACTGAACCAGTCCTATCTAATTCTTTTCCCTTCCATAATTTGATTTGAATCTTGGTCATTGATACTTACCAACAACCAAAAAAATCCAAGTGTTTTATCCTAAAATAAAGGTCACATAAATTCATCTAAAAGGTCTCATAATTATTTATCAAATTTTCATAAAATATAAGTCTCAAATATTTACCTCAGTTTATCAAAACCATAACTAATCCATACTAAGTTGGTTTTCCAAGATATAGTGGTGTTCAATTTGAAAAAAAAATAATAGTATTTCATATTCATATCAAGATAATATAATTATTTTAATATACACAATTAACAACACTAAAAATTATATCTTTGTTTATAATCATATTAAATATTGAATAATTTACTCATCATTCAATGGGTGTATATATTAATCAACCTATATAAATAATAAGGAAAAAATAAATAATAAATGAGTATGGTTTATTATTCAAAAATTCCATTTAATTATTATAATAAAGGTGTTTCAAATGTTCATTTTTATTCAATCTAATTTTATGATAATTGTAAAGAAACATTGTCACTGGTATTTTCCTAAAAAGGTAAGGTTTACTTCTGTAACCATAATCTATCCTAACTTTTTAAGGGAAACTTTTAAATGCGCAAATTCGAATAAAAATCAATTACTATACCCAATAATCCACACCAAAATTTTAAATTGGTGCGGGGAGAATAATGTGATTCTCATGATCAAATAAACATACATACATGAATATGTATACATGTGTACTTTTATATATACAATGATCAAATTTGAAGGGATAATCTTAATTAAATGTGAAAGGAAATATTCCTCCAACCCCTTCCATGATAAAAATTTTCATTAACCTTTATGTTTCAATTGATAAGATTAAAATAATTACACACTTAATAAAAATAAATGCCAAATAAAATATTGTTTTACCTAACTTGACCACTTTCACTTGTGATAATGATTATGGATTATTAATATTTTCTATTTCCATAGTAAGGAAGCTATAGATATCTATAATAGATACATAAATGGTCTTTTGATAAAAATTCATGTAATATAGCTTAAATAAGGTGAATAATACAATTCCTACAATATTGTAATCGTGAAATAAAAAATACTTGGATTCGGTGTGTTCTAGTAGAAATGTTAAGCAATAATGGGGAGATATGGATTTAGCCTTTCTCATCATTGGTATCCAATATTTCATTATATTATTGGTATTAATTAATTATTCTATTAATAATACCTTCATGATAAAATTAATTTTGAACTTGTTTATGTTATTAGTTAAACATAACCCAAAACAACAAATAGATGAATTTATAGACAAAATAGGCAAGGACATAAGACATTCAACATACATGTTACATAGGTGAAGTGTAAAACATTGACCAATTAAACCCAATATCCATAAATTTTTAATGGACATAAAAAAATGTGGGATTCATTGGAGTTAATGGTGTTACACTACCATTTTATCCATTCATAACTCGTAACACTCACCCTTTCTTATTTAACCTTATTATACAAAGAAATAAAATAAGATATATATTTCCTTTTCACAAGGAAAATTACATGGCTTATTATATTGATTAGGTGGATATTATTTAGTTACTAGAATGAAGAATAATAAAATAACATAGCAAAAATTTAAAATATGGTATAATGAAGCTTAACCAAATATGGGCACAAAGATTCTCCTTTCCAAAAACTAGGGAAAAAAATAAAACCATTTATTATTTTAAGAAAGGAAAATAATCATGCTAAAAAACAACTTAACTCCTAAAATCATATTACATCTTCGTATTTTTTTATTTTTATTTTTTCTTTTGTTTACAAATGAATTTAGGAATTCTTCCTTTCTCAAAATCAAAACACAACTTTACCATTTCAATAATCCATATAATATAAATCCTTGGACTTTCCACCAAGATAAACCCAATAATTTGTAACATAATTTCTAATTCTAGGTGTTCAAAAGACTTTTCAATGCATATTACTAGTTGGATACCATTTTTTTTAAATAGTAAACTAACACCTGACTATCTTTATATCACTGCATTTTGGTCACATTTGGAAACATGACAAAATTATTGAATTATTTCTCAATATGGTCTTTTGCTAACAAAATTTACATTAAGGCTTCAAAGGACAACTAATAATTAATTACATCTCTATATTCTAGACATTAGCTAGCTAGAGTTAGTTTTCTCTTTCCAAAAGAGTTACATTACATATAAATAATTTCTTAGATTAGGATTAACCTCAAACATACCATATAATATATTTAGGCATTATATTTCAAAGGATTGGTTATTACTAATAGTTTTTAAAATATTATATTATTACTAATAATCAATTATAGATAAATTACCTTACATGATAAAAAAATATAATGAATAGAGTAACCTTCATTTGATGTTATTAAATTCCATCCTAATGGCATCTAAAAACTTATTTTTCTTTCATCAAAGATGCATCCTCATCATGAAAAAATGTCTATTCATTTTGAAAATGTGTCCTTCCTTCAATTATTGCTTCACTCAATCAACATATGACTAAAGTTTATTTTCTTATTTTATATGAATGTGACCTCCTATACTCAAAATGAATTAAAATATCTTATCATTTTTATCATCAAAATTGCATTCTTACCTTTCTAATCACTCCTCTTAAATCAACATGTTTTTATGGGTTTAATTCAACCAAAACATTTAATTTATTGTAAGGGATAAGATACTCATCATGGGGTATAATGTTGAAGGCATTAGTTACACGTGTTTAAAAAAATTAAAACTTGATGAGATGAAAATAATTAAAACTTGAAAAGATCAATTGTCCATAATTCCTCTTATACCCTCATGACTTAGCCAACGTGCCTAATATATATCCACCAAATCCAATTAATTATTGATAAACCTTTTCTGAATAAAAATGTTCTTTTAAGTGTTTTTTCATAACTTTTAAACATTTATAAAAGATGTACAATTTAATAAGAAACCTAGGACATAATTCTACACTAATAAAATTCAACCAATGCCAAAAAATTAATGTCCATATGAAAACATAATTAAATTTGATAGAAATAGAAGTTGTAGATTAAAAATATAAGAGACATTAGATAATCTGTTACAGAACAAAATCAAATTAGACTTGAATAACTAGCATCCAAACCCTAATCCCTAGGTTGAGCTATGTGTAATAAAATAAATAAATACAAATTAGAAGATAAGAAACAATAGTTTATACATTCTTAGAATATTTTCTTAAGCACCAAACTTAAGAGGTTGAGCTCAACTTGTAGGCTATGGAGTCTTTAGAAATGCTTAATTCCACATGTGAGAAGTACATATCCTTGTTTACACTTTATTATTAGCTTGTCTTTAGCATGAGAATTGGTTGAATCTCCTTTTATAATTTGATAGAGTAAGTTTTCATTAATAATCTTGTCTACAATGGCCAAAGGCCCTTTTATTTATAGACTTTTTAGATGTTTGTGAACCATTGATTTGATATCAAGATCAGTGGTGGATGATGATTCTTCAAACTCATGATCACACACTTTCTATGTTTAATATGTGTCATTTAAGATTTTCTAGAGTGTGAAAGTCATATTGGAAGAAAATTCGGTCATTAGTCCTCTTAGATTGTGTAAGAGAGCTATAAGAGGAAGAGTGTGTAAGAGGGGTATAACTTCTCATATTGAGTGTGTAAGTAAAGTCTAATACATGTCATAACATTTTATTACTTTCACACTTTTACTTATGATGTCATACATTTTTGAGGCAATATTGCAAGTTTAAATTTTGGAAAATAGTATATTCTAAATCCATGGATTTTCCTAGTAAAGGAATGATTAGACTTGATTAAGTGGGATTAATAAATAATTATAAGAATGGTGTATTTTTAAAATTCTTATTTTTAAATCAAGTATTCACTTAATTATCCCATGATTACACTTGTAAGGGGTTGATTTATTTTAAGATGTATTTGATAAGATCAATTATTTAATAAGATCCATTTCCCCAATTAAGGATGTGTCATTGTGATTTTGGGGTAAATTAGAAGTTATATAAGTAAACCAGGTCCAATGGTGATTTATAGTTAAATTTTCATGTGATTATGGAAATTCACTCTTTATTTTAGTTTAGACATGAAAGTGGTTAAAATTAAGTGTCTGTATTTTTCCCCTGTTTGAGAAGGTGTTTTTAGACACTAGGCACATTAACATCTTTTCAAATATTGAAAAAGTTGTTAAGAATAAAATTGATAATGCTTTAATAATTATGTCTTCACTCTTATCATTTTCCATTTATTTTTTTATGAGTTGATAAACTTAGATTGATGCCCCAAAGGGTGTTTGATTATCCCAAGATTCCCCCTTGAGGGGATGGTTAGGGAAGAAGTTGAAATAGATGAGCCATTGAAAAAGAGAGGAAGAAACAAGAATGGGAGAATTGTGTTTTAGTATTTTCAATGATGTCATGTTAATGTAATGGAGATGTTCTGGTGAGTGGATGAAATGCTTTGATAGCTTAAGTGATAATGACAAAGTGTGCAATGTGTTTATCCTAGTGTGTTTGTAGTGGGCTTGGTTGATATTATGTTTTAGCATGGTTAGAGATGTTCAAGGATGAGTATAGAATATTTAGGATGTGTAAAAGGTCCCTATTATTTTTTATAAGCTTTAAGTGCTTGTGTGTATGATTGGATTTCATCTGGTTAATCAGTTTTATCATCTAGACATTTTGGGTCTAGCAGGAAAAAAATTGAGTAGGCAGTTTGATGATGTCACCATTGCCACATGGGAATGAGTCAAGGGGATTTAATCATATGGTTTTGATCACATTGGTCCCTAGTTGTTATTTTTTAGATCTTAATTCATATGATGAAGCATGGTCAAATATATGAGGATGCAAATTTGGCTACTTAGATAGAGTTTACTATTTTCCCATACTTAGCCAAATTTACAAAGGGTTCAATTAGAGCCAAGTAAGCAAGTTGATGATGTTATCATTCACACATTTAGAGGTGTCAGGACAAAATGATCATATGGGTTTGTTCATTTTTATGCCTTTTTTTAATGTGTTAATTCTCATATCATGAGACTAAGCGTGATAAAAGATATATAAGTGAAAATTTGGGATCTCATATTTTTTGATAGTGTTTTCCCATACTTGGCCAAATTTTCAATCTTAAAAGAAGATTTGAGTAAGCATTTTTATGGTATCATATCTCATATCATGTGGATATTTTAGGAGAAGGTGATCATATGGGTTTGTTTAGTTTTAATCCTAGTTTATTTGTGCTAAATTTTAGATCATGCAATGAAGCACATCACAATATATGCATGAGCAAAGTTGGCCTTCCAGGCAAGTTTTAATATAGTTGGATATGTGGTAAAAAAATATGAGTAAGTAAATTAATGGCACTATATCTCTCACATGGAAAGGTTTCAAGAGTAGTTTGTGACATGGTTGGATTCCCCTATGAAATATGTTCATATGGTGAAAAAGTGAGAACATGATATTGATCTAAGTAAATGATATATATATATATATATATATATATATATATATATATACTTGCTTTGTAATCCTCTCTAAAACTATAATATTCCTGGAAAGCCTACCTTACACACACACACACACACACACACATATATATATGTAAGGTAGGCTTTCCAGGAATATTATAGTTTTAGAGAGGATTACAAAGCAAGTTATTCAAGTATTAGTCCATAAATAATGAAACATACATAAATAACTAACTAACCAAGCCTATCTATTACTACGGTAATTACAAAGGATAGAAAGAATCAAATGAAAGAAAACAACACCATATTACCTTCCCAAATGTATTCACCATACCCATGGGGCTCAAAAACATGTTCTCCCTTGATCAAGCATCCTTGTCTTTGTCAACAATGGTGGTAAGCTCCTCCAATGCCTCAAGAACACTCCATAAAGCCTAGATTCTTGATTTTAAATCACTAAACTAGCCTATCAATTAATCTTTGTGGAAATAATTTAGCATTATAACTTTGTAATTTTCAGGCTTTGAAGATATTTGAGCATAATAACCTTGCACTAAAATAGATTAGAAATGATGTTCATGGCCTCTCTATTTATAGATTTTTGAGATTGGTTAGGATCAACCTAAACCATCCATCTTGTGATGAAGATGTGTGGTTGAGGATAATCCTAATATTTGGAATTAAATCCATAATTATTTTCATCATGACCTTGGAAGAAGGGGCATTGAAGAGGCATGGGAGGCATTAACTAGGCATGGGTGACCCATAATCCTAATATTTGTGGCATTTATGGCCTAGGGATATCTTCCTAATAAATGATATCACTTGATGATGAAATTAATAGGAATCAATTTTAAAAAATAAATATTCAACAATTCTCATGGAAAATCCACTTAAGCTCTTGATTTGGATTAATTAGCCTTAAACAAGGTTAATCAATATTTGTGTAATTATTTGAAAATTGGCCCTTAATTAATCAAAATAGTTAGAAAGTCATATTACTGGGTAATAATTTGACTGGAGAGGAACTAGAAGGTAAATGTGTTAGAGTGTATTCCCATTTAGGATGTTTCCAACACCAAATAACAAAGGTAAGTGATGTGTAGGAATAAATTAGAAGAAAAGAGTGATCCGAAGCACTAAATGGTAAAATGGTCATTTTGACTTGAAATGATCTAATCAAAGTTAGCTATCCCATAAAATTCATTGCCCTATTTAGGGATACTTTGACCTAAACTATCACTTGTAAGTGATAACTTTGAAGCATTTAGAACATTTTATGGATTTTGACCTAAAATGCACATTTGAGTGTAATTCTAGTAAGATTAACAATTTCAATGCAAATGGTGTTTGGACTTAGATGTCTACATTTTGCCCCTATTTAAGAAGGCATAGTGAGACATTCAAGTGAAGCAACATCTTTTCAAAAAAAAGATTTTTCAAGAAGAAATTGGAACAGATCCATGATGCCCCCTCGAGAGGACATACTAGGATGAAAGAGAAGGATGAACTCTTGAAAATAAAGAGAAAGTGAGAGATTAACCCATAGAATAGATCAAATCTAAATGATCTAATGCTTACACATGTGATTACCATCAATGATAAAAATATAATTAGAGTTATAATAGGCCCTAGAGATAGGGGGAATGGGAAAGATACAATCCATAAATATAAGGGACATACTGTAAATGTAGCCAATTTGAGAGCATAAAATATGTGCTTATGACATTGATCAATATCGAGACAAGTTACACACTAAAATATTACCATCATGGGCTTTAATGTGGAGAGCTTAGAATTAGAAGAAAAAGGGAGAACATTTTGATTCAGGAAGGGAAGTACCACTAGAATGGGTTCTCCAAAGAGAATATAATAAGAAGTACTCTAGTAGATCAGATTTTATCGTGATAAAATAGTTGTGCACCAGTAGGGCAAATTTTGATATTGATAAATAATAAATAATGATTTACCCCTATAGAGCCAATTTGATTCAAATGTGATTCATATTTTGGACCCCAGCATGGGTAATTGGCAAGCAAAATAGCTCAAGGATATAACCCAAAATATAGGTTCAAACAAGTGGATGTAAACATACATGTGATGGTGTAATGGCTTAGAAATCCATATAAAACCAAGAATATGAGAATTCATAAAGTGATGAGAATGATGAAAAGAAGAATGGAGATAACCGAGCTAACCTCAATAGAAATTGAGTGTTACCTACATAGTTCTATGGACTCATGTTCCAACATGAACTTCAGGTCAATGTAGTTCACCCAAGTTTGGGAGAGAATGAAATGAAGAAGGATGAAAAATGACCAAGAGTTGATTAGACTCATAATGTATGCAAAGGGATACACATTTAAGCATAGACAAAGAAGCCTAAAATGCATGTTACCTAAAATCCTAATTCCATATCATGAGCCTAGGTTTTGTAAAGTATTCTTGAAAATCATTCATTAGAGCTGATGTTGATGTTAAGACTTTTAGACTTGATCACAAAGTACTTTATATATAAAAATAAATTAGGAATCATAAGCATGAATAACTTAGAATGACATAAGATTCCAATTGGACTAAGCAATTTTAAATTTGAATACCTATAACTAAGGATAATGGTAAAACAATGACCAAAACTAGATTTACATTGATTTACATTTAAACAAAAAAGAAAAACAAAGAAAAAGACAAACATAAATGAACCTAACTTGAAATCAAGATATGATCTATCAGGACTTAAGTAGGAACAAAAATGTTTTAAAAAACAAAAGGCAAGAACAACTTAACAACATGAGACCAAGATATGAGTAATCAAGATCGATGTGGACCATCAAGGCATTCTTGAACATAAAAGAGAAAAGCAAAATCAAACAGAAAAAACAAGATGAAGAAACACAATACCAAAAATGAAACAAGAAGTAATAAAAAGAGAAAAGGAAAAGAAATAAAATGAGAGGTGTGAAAGCACAATAAAACAACAAGAAAATAAAAATAAACACACAAAAAAAACCAAGTTAGTGCAGTTGAAAGATAAATTTTCATGCATATGTGGTAGAGGCATTACTTTCCACCACATCATAACAAAGAATAATGACATGACAATTATTCCCTAATTAAAGAGGAACAATGACATAAGAAATGGGGGAAGAGAAGAAAAGGAAGGGGTTGGCTAAGTTAACTCCAGATGTATAAGATAAGTGGATGCTACCTACATAATTCCATGGATGCATGTTCCAACATGAACTTTAGGCCATATGTAGTTCTCCCAAGAAATGGGATAGGAGGAAAATGATAATCAGACTAACATGATTAATGTTATAGAATAATATGGAAGATATGACAAACAAATGAGAATGGTCTAATAAACAAGAAGCTAATGAGATGAGAAATAATGATCTTGAAAAATAGAAAGTGTGTGGGATAAGATGAAATGAATTGATGTTTTTGTGCTTGAAAAATGGCAAGAGCATTCAAACATAACAATTGCTCATAAAATGACGAGAGCATGGGATGGTGGAATAGGAAGGTACAAATGTATAGAAGTATGAGACAATTTTTTTATTCTTGTGGATTATGTTGTAATATTTTTTGGTATTTTTAATGTTTTTGGTGTTTTTGGGATAAAATATGTACAAGGTGGGACACTCTAGTCAAGGATATGTATGACTTGAGAGTAGAGGTTCCAATAAGATAGCTAAGTTGGATACAATGACCCATGCTCATTAAATAGTGAGAGCAAGTTTATTGATAAAACAAGAAAGAGAATAAAATATTTGTATAGAGAAGGTATAGCTATCATCCTATTGGAAGCTACACAAGATTTGTCCTAGCTAAACTACTTTTTAGAACTACTTTTGAAGATGTTCATAATTCTCATGAGACATAATCGAAATCATAATTGGTCAAGGGACAAAAAGTGTTCAAGATTATACCATGTTTGAGACATAACAAAGAATATGCATCTCGAAGAGAGTAATATAGAATGGGATGAATAATGTGTTTAGAGTGCAAAGAGTTCAAAGACTTTACTATTAGGATTCATGAAAAGTGGACTAGGGTAGTATAAAATGTGTTCAAGGTAAGATAAAAGGGTGGGACAAAATTATGACAGTACAAGTTACCCCCAAGTCAGGGGTCTTATAGACAATGGTTCAAATTTTTTATGCCTAGAACCTCTTAACGTATATAATTTTCATCGGCTCTAAAATCTTTTCACCATTAGGTTTAGCCAATCGATATGCTTCTGATCCATAGTTCACTATGACAATATATGGTCCTAACCAATTAGGCTGAAATTTGCCTTTCCTTTTGGGTTTATCATTTATTTTCTTATGGTTTTCTTTAAAAACTATCACCAATCTCAAATTCTCAAGGGAGAATGCATTTATTGTAGCTTCTCCAAAATCTGTTCTGGTAGGCTTACAAGTTTTCTAGGGTAGCCAAATGCTTACCATCAAGAAGTTATAGATATTGTAGCCATGAAGCTCTTTAGTCTTCATCATCTTCAATGTGCTGTAGTGATATTATTAATGATGGGATCTCAATCTTGATTAGGATGATAGATTCAGTGCCAAAAACAAGGGAGTATGGAGTAGATCTAGTTGGGGTGTGATGATTGGTTCTACAAACCCAGAGGGTAGGAAAAAGTTGTAGTGCCAATTACATCCAACATCATTGATAATATTTTTTAAAATGTATATAATGGTTTTATTTGATGCCTCAACTTATCTACTTCCTTGTGGGTTATATGGAGTGGATTTCTTATGATTGATCTTGAATTTTTCACAAAGATATTTCACATCTTGGTTTACAAAGGATCCACCATTATCAGATATAATACAGGATAAGATACCATATCGACAGATGATATGGTATTTAATGAATTTGGCTATTTATTTCTCAATAACATAAGTGAGAGGAATGGCCTCAATCCACTTATTAAAGTACTTAGTTGTAGTTAAAATGTGCTTATGGCCATCTGAAGATGTTGGGTTAATTTTTCCAATGAGATCAAGACCTCATGTTGAGAATGACCATGGTATTGTAATCAACTACAATTTTAAGGAAGGTGAATTTATTAAGTTGCCATGATACTGATAAGGAACACACTTTTTACATAATTACAAGCATTTGTCTCCATTTTGGGATAATAATAGCCTATTCTAAGAAGTTTCTTTGCTAGGACTACACCATTGGTATGGGCCCCACACATTCTTTCATGAAACTCCTTTAGTGATAGCTTGGATTCTCCCAAAGATAAATAATGAAGAAGCATTCCATCATAGTCTTTTTGATAAAGTGTCTTTCCAAGGACGATATAATGTGTTAAGTGATGAAGGAAAATTTTTTGTTGGTTATTGGAAAGGTTGGCAGGAAAGACATGGCTATGGAAATAGTTATAAAAATCTTGGTACCATGGTAGCTTAGGTGAGAGATTAGGATTAGAAATGGTGTATATCCTCTCTAAATCTGATAAAATATGTGCTAATTGAATAATATTTTCAATCAAGAACTGATACTCTTTACCACTGTCATGAATTTTAATCATAAAACCAATTGTTGCCAAGGCATCAGTAGATCTAGTATTGACTCATGGAACTTGCTCAAACTACAAAGATTTAAAATATGTTTTAAGGTTATAAATAATTTTCTTTTAAGGAACAAGCTTATCATATCTTGTTTGATAATGATTAGTAGTCTGATTTATGATTAGCTATGAATCTCTATAGAGATTTAAGCTTTGAATATCCCACTATATGGCAAGACAGAGCCCTACAGCCAATGCATCATACTTAGCCATATTATTGGTATACTAAGGTTGTATATGGAATGCTTTGGGGATCAAGTCCCCCTATCACATTATCTACAATATGTTAGATCTAGATCCTCAAGATGTGAAAGAGCCATCAAAATAGAGTATCCACTATTTAGGTTCTTGTGATGCTTATTCTATCATCATGATGGAATCATCTAGAAGGTCAAAGTTGAGAGGTTAATTCATCATAATAGGAGCTTCTGCAAGTTGGTCCACAAGAATTTTCCTTTTCATTTCCTTCTAATTCTATTATTCAATATCAAACTCACTAAGGAGCATAAACCATTTAGCCATGCATCCTTTGAGAGATGCTTTAGATAAGAGGAACTTGAGAGGATATACCTTGGTGATAACAATAATTTTGTTATTTAGCATATAATGTCACAATTTCTGAGTGGTAAACGCCATAGCTAAACATGCCTTTTCAATAGGAATATAATTATTTTTATAGGCTACCAATGTGTAGCTTAAATAATAAACCATGTATTCCTTACCATGGTTATCATGCTGAGCCAAAATTGCCCCTAGTGCATGTTTCATGGCTGATATGTAAAGAGGCATTGGCTTTCCTTGTTTTAGAGGTTGTAAAACTAGTGGATTGGCCAAGTATGTTATAAGCTTTACAAATGCTATCTGACAATATTCATCCTACTAAAATGTCACCCCTTTCTTTAAAATATGGGTAAATGTGTGGCACTTATCTTCCAGTTGAGAAATGAACCTACATATAAACTGGATCTTGCCTTATAGACCTTGTAAGTATTTAAGATTATTTGGTGGAAGCATTTACATAATGGTGGTGACCTTTGTAAGGTTGACTTTAATCCTCATTTTGATTTAATGAACCATATAAATTTTCTTGATGTGACTCCAAAGACACATTTCTTAAGATTCAAGTGGAATTTATATGCATGAAGCCTCTCAAATATTCTTCATAGAATGTCAGTGTCTAGCTCTTATTCTTAATTTTACTAGTATATCATCAACATAGTCTTGGATAATGTCATGCATCATGTCATAGAATATGACAATCATTGTAGGTTGATATGTATCTCCAACATTATTTAAATTAAATGGCATGACTTGGTAATAGAATTTCCCCCATGGAGTGGTGAACGTGGTCTTATGCTGAGCTTTAGGGGCTATCTTGATCTGATTGTAACCAAAAAATCCATCCATTAAGGATAGCATCTCATACCTAGTAATTAAGTCAACAATCATGTCAATGTTGGGTAGAGGAAAATCATATTTGAGATATGCCTTGTTGATATCATGAAAATTAGTGTAAACACATATTCCTGGGTTCCTTTTACTTACTACTTGAAATAGGTTTTCACTCAAAGGCTTGTCTTTTTCTTTACTTTTACCCTAATCAACAAGTACTTCAAAGATATTTTCACCTAAATATCTTGATGTTTATTATTTATTATGACCAAATTTTTTTGCCTACTCTCCAAATAGGTAAAAGAATTTAATGAAAAATCAAAACCCTACTTATGATCCCCAATGGGGAATACATCTCATAGGCCCATGTATTCTAAAATCAATTCTTCATTTTGAAACTCATTGAGTAATATGACCAAATTTTGCTGATCCCAATCTATGAGTTTAGGATGGCAAAGGCATAGGTCACAATGAGGGTTTACTTCAAGATGGGAAGCACTAATGATAAAGATATAATGTCTTGCTTCAAGAAGGGAAGCACAACTAGGATGGGTTTTTGCTTCAAGATGGGAAGATCCACTAGGATGGATTTTTACTTCAATATGGCATTTGAATCAAACAAATTTAAATCAACAAGCTCATAAAAAAGGCTATAATGGGATGTTATGTCACTTCTAGGAGTCTTTTTACTAGTCACTTTAGAAGATTCACTACCAAATGTTATTAGGTCATCCTCTAGTGGTTTAAATCTAGGACCATGATTCCCATTGATAACTCCAACTGATAAGGGCTCTAAAATTATTTGTGCCTATGGGTCAGAGCCTTTCCTTGTATAGTCAAGATGATCCATTATCCTGTTAGGGATATGATACTTTGGATTCTAAAAAAAATTTGCTAGGCCTTCAGAATATAACCAATCTCCCTCAGTAAAATCCTCTTGATCTTTATTTGGTGCAATTGTAGGTACAAAAACCATACGAGGTTTTGGTTGCTTCCTCTTTAGATGCCAAATCTAATCGAGTTTATTAGGAGTTTAGGAATTTTTAGTCTTACCAAATGTTTTAATGGATTTTGGTAATTTTTTAATATAGAGGACATCCCTTAGATGGTACATGAAAATGCATGTATCTTTAATAATAACCTGCTTGGCTAGAGCCGCAAGAAATGGATCACTTGAAGTGGGGGCTAGATCACCAGGGTCTATATAATTAGATGGAGATGGATGAGAAATGATGGATTTGTTCTTTTTTTTAATGAATTTAGAACCTGGGCAATAGTTATAATTATGAAACTTTGCTTCAAGATGTTTGCAGTATTGGTATGGCTACTGATCAGTGGAATAGTAACCTCAATCCCACCATGGGAAAACTTAAGGCATTAGTGAAGAGTAGATATAACTACTTGTATTTCATGCATCCAAGGATGACCAAAAAGTATGTTATAAGGAAGCTAAATATCCATAATATTTAATAACATGTGATGAGAAATAGACCCAACCATGAATGGTAACCAAATTGTACCAGATGACTCCCTCTTGGCACTATCGTAAGCCTTGATTGTAATAGTTTCTAGCTAAATGTCTTTGTCCATGTAACCCAATCATCACACCAGTTTAAGAGATATGATGTTCATCCCTTAACCATTATCTATAAGAACCTGCTTGATCTTGTGATCCATAATGATTATCTTGATGTATATTAGGTTATTATGGTTTGGGCCAAGGGTGGACATGTCCTTTTAATTAAATATGATTTGTTGAAATGAAGACAAATATCTAACTAGGTTATGAAACTGATCAAGGTATATATCATTAAGCACAGTAAAGTCTTGTAAAAGTTTGTTGAAGATGGTTATATGGACATCAAATGTTTGTAAGAGTTTTAATATGTAAATTTACATAGGGGTTTTATCTAATTGATATGTTATACTATAAGGCCTTTGAATTTTGGATTGAATTAATTTGGTCTTTTTTAGGACAATATTCAGCTTTAGAACCATTGGCATAATGTTCTCATTTGGGTTATGGAAAGAAGTGGGCAAAGGGCCTTGGATGGTAACTCATGAGTGTTTAGTTATGAATGTATAACTTAGAGGTGGAAAGGAGTTATTATAATTAGAATATCAAGGCAAAGGGCCTTGGATGGTGATATATGGGTGATTAATGGTACTAAAATAATTTTGCGTCAATGAGGAGCCTTTAGAAGAATGGTACTATTATTTAGGATTATTAACCCATGCAAGTAGAGTAACAAAATGATGATGTGAAATTGACATGGTATTACTAGGGGGAGAGGGTGTTAACCCTATAATGATGGGTCTCACGTTGTCAGAAACATGAGACTAGCCACACAACATCACAGTGACAGTGACAATGTAGGTTTCAAAAATACATCCCACAGTGCTATTGTAGTCATAAGGTACATTGTTATAAGCCATATTATTAGTGTGGGGATCATGATATTAATTATGCTCATTATTATTTTGACCTTGTTTTTGGTTCTTATTTTACCTTTGTCCTTGATTATTACCATTTTGATTTTTTCTTGGTGGTGGTGGATCATGTCAAGGAAAGGGGTCTTTGTAGATTCCCATATCCTTATTTGTATCTTGATTAGGGGCCAAATTAATTTATAGATCACCATTTTCAATGAAGTCCTCAATAATATGCCACAATTGAATGTAATTGTATGTACTATGACTAGCAACATGATGAAAGTTACACCATTTGTTCTCTTTATACTAGTCTAGTTTTGGCTGATCTTGAGGAAATGGCCTTGTTACTGGCCATATAATTAAATTAGATATAATGAGATTTTGTAACATTGTTTCAATTGATTCTCTTAAATTTCTTAAGACTCTAAATTTTTTATGAAATTCCCTTCATGGAGGTTATCTTTGTAAAGTAGGTAGTGGATCTAGGGGAGTTAATTACGCATTTGGAGGAGGCATAGCCTATACCATTTATACATGTCTTATTTCTATCACCACATTTCCAACCATATTATTATTTTTGCTAAATCCCTTAGGATTATCTTGCATAACTATTTAAGCTGGTGATTTAGTCTGAATAGACACTAGACCTTATGTAAAGATCTTAACAAGGCCCCTAAGAATAAGATCCTTCCCAATCTACACTCCTTTGTTAGTAATTTCATCAAATGAGTTAGCACAAGCTAATTGTATATTATGCATAACTTTAGGATGAAAATTATGTGCAAAGATATCAGCCAACTATTTGTCTAGTAAATTGTGTTGAAAGCACCTTGCCAATACTCTACACCTTTGCAAATATGTAGCAAAAGTTTCACCATCACACTGCTTGGCTTTGCATAAGGCAACAATAGTCAATTCATGTGCTATGTTATATGAGAAATGGTTAATTTTTTCTTGATAATTCATTCCAATCCATAATTAATCCCTTTGGTAGTTTAATCATCCAATCAAGAGCTTATCCTACTAAACTTTGTGGAAATAGTCATAGTAAGTACTTGCTACTATAAGCAACCTCTTGACATAAGATGGAGAATGCTTGTATGTGTTCATGCGGATCTCCTTTCCATTTGTATTTTTCAAAGTTGGGTGTCTAAAAATGATGTGGAAAGGAATTTTGGAAAATATATAAGTCAATTGGATATGGGCATATCTCATCAAATTTGTACTTTTTGACTCTATTATTCATCTCCAATCTTTAGACAATTTCATTCATAGAATTCCATTCTTGCATATTTGGTGTATTTATGTATTAGATAAGATGTTGTTGCGGTGGAATGTGCCCCTATTTTTTCTACTATTGGGGTGGAATATTCCCCTAGTTTTGTTGCTGTTGGGGTGGAATGTGCCCCTGGTTTTGTTGTTATTGAGGTGGAATATGCCCCTAGTTTTGTTGCTATTAGGGTGGAATGTGCCCTAGTTTTGTTGTTGTTGAGGTGGAATGTGCCCTAATTTTGTGTGGATATATAGGTAGTGTATACCTTTTTATCCATGATTTGGTTTTGATTTTCTTCTTGAGTTGAAAACATAGGCCATTGAGTCTTGGATTCTAAAACATTCCTTGAATATGGATATTTTGTACTTTATTGATTTTAGAAATTTCTATGTTTATTTACCAATATTTGGTTTGTTTGAGGGATATCCTCAATTCAAACTAAATTTTTGAGTTTATGATTTTGTAAAGTAACAAGAGGTTCTTGATGATTAGAGAATGTATGTTTCATGTCAAATGGAACATCTTGTAAGGTCTCTTGTGACTAACTATTCTTTTAGATTACCTTGATCTACTATGGTAATGTTCTCATCCAATAATTGTTTCATACTTTCCACCATATATTCATGTTCTTTTTAATCATTATTTTTAATTGAAGTGGCAACTAGGGAGTCAGTTAAGTCTATGATAAGTTGATCTGCATATCATTGACTTATTATCTTGATCTTAGCTAGAAGATCTAGATTTTTGGGTTTTGACTCTATTTGTATTTCCTTTCCTTTGTTAGAAGAAGAAGGTATGTCTATTTTTGTAAAAGGTTTCTCTTGCCATTTTTGTTCTCCTTCTCTAGCCAATGTATGCAATTATTTTGTAGGAAAGTTAAAAGTTAGTTTAGCACCTGATTTTATCAATCTAAGAAGGGCTTCATCTTGATCTTCTTGGGGTTGATATTCATTATAATCATCTTCAAATCCTACTGTTGTGGGGATACCATAAAAAACAATGCGGTTATCTTGAGCGTCATAAAATTTCCCATCTTCATAACTAAGGCCATAAGAGGCCCCACTATGAGTGAACCTTTGAGTCATGTCTAAGAAGAGCTATTTTGTGTATTTGAATAACTTTGGACCAATGTTTGAAAACCAATAAAAGTATGCTTTGGCTCTCTTTTAAGCAAATAACCAAGGTACCTATGAGACTATAAGGGAGGGTGGTTTGAAACCACACACAATTTAGAAGATTTACTTCACAAAATTACTTAACCTTTGGTAAATTTGAATTGTATAGATTGGAAGAGAGTAAGGTAACTCAAAGACCCAAGGTGAAAAATAGTACACCAAATCCTAGATCTTTTTAATACACCCACACTAAAAAATCTATTTTCAACATTGACACACTGACCCTAGAAGTTTATAAGAAATCTCTCTAGATTATGAAGAAGACAAAATGAGCTAAGAAAATCAAGATGTAAAGACATACATGAATCACTAAGTATAAATTTAGGACCAAATAGGTAGCACAATGTCACCACATGATTCTAGTAGGATAAACTATGTTCTAGGACCCAAAGCATGAGTGATACGCAAGATTACTTGAGTCCACCAAGATGACAATGTGATTTTGAGTCTTAATAAATGACCTTCAATCCAAATAAAAAATTGAACCCAAGTTAAAATAAGCTTAGTGCAAAAATGGTGAACCCACTTTGATGCACCAACCCTTAGAACTCAAAAAGGTTCAATTTTAAATGTGGATTATAAATGAAGGATTTAAACAAATTGAATAAAATATCTAGACTCAATTGGGTAGCATAATTATGCCAATGTGGATGACATGACACAAAGATTTTGATAACATATTGAACGAGGAAATGATGAATTTTCAATTTGGATAGTGTAACACCTTCCTTGCTCAAGAAAATTGAGGACAATGTGTTTTGGTTAAGTTCATTGAGTTAACAAGAAATTTTGGACACAAATCAAGACCAAGTAAGCTAATGACAAAAAATAAATTTCTTAAGTCTAAACTAACAAGGTATGGCAAAGTGGGGTGTACTAAACTAGAAAGGTTTCAATCATTCTAGGGGAATAAATTGCATAATTACTTTCATGCCAAATAATGCAAAAGAAAAGCATGGATTTTGGGGTCTGTATTACTCATCTTGTTGAAAAAAGGGCTAGTACTTTTTGTAACTAATACATCCTACT
The DNA here is from genome assembly GCA_037957365.1 of Torreya grandis. NCBI lineage: Eukaryota > Viridiplantae > Streptophyta > Pinopsida > Cupressales > Taxaceae > Torreya > Torreya grandis. The sequence goes on from JARHVA010001479.1 coordinate 1,866,815, forward strand.
ATTTGTTTAGTGTATTATGATGTCAAAAGTGCCACTACGTCCCATGTGCAACTCCAAAGGATCCAAGTGAAGTCAATGTTGGGAGATGAAACCCTATGTCAAATCATTCCTAAAGAACTTGTGAGAGGTGATGAAGTCCCCCTTGCAAGCTAAGATGCATAGAAACAAAGAAAGAATGAAAATAGAAAGACTTTAGGGTCATTTTCAAGGTCACCCAAACTTTGATGAGTTTTTGGGGAGTGCTCTAGGAAATATTCTTTCTAAGCCTTAGACTAGACTAATTGCAATAGGAATGGTGCTTTTGATTCCAAGGGTTCCCTACAGTGGACAAATCAAAGAGAATACACGTAACATTCCACTTTTTTCCAAACAAAATCCAACTAAACAACTATTGTAAGCAATAATTGATAGGTGTGTTCAATTTTAAACCCAAATAAAATGTTTGGTGGTGTTCATTTTACCCCTTGGTCTTAGTTGTAAACTTTGAAAACATTCACCGAAAACACCTAAATTATTTTTTAAACACCAAAAAAAGGTTCCTAATTGATTTTTAAGCATGCAAAGGTGATTTAAACATGTTTTAGACAAATATCAAGCTTGGTCCTATAGAAAAAAAGGTAGCATGTCCTTTAGCTTTGAAGCCTTTTTATGTTTGAAACAATTAACTTTGGAAAAGTAGGTCTCAGGTATATATTTTTGAAAATAACACAGTGAACAATGCCAGTCAATAACACTACATTAGTTATAACTAACTAATATCTGATTGATGTCAGTTCTACTAACTGACATCAGCTAAGTTAGTAATCAATGTCAGTATTTCTACCAATGTCAATTATTGTGTAAAAACCATGGCAACCAAAAATGGCAAAATAAAGTTAGAAAATCAATTTACAAGAGTTTTAAGGGTCCAAATGGGTATTTTAGAGTTTTAAAATGATCTCTTTAATGTGTAAGATGCATCTAGTCCCACCAAGCATGTGAAGATATAGAGAGGATTACAAAACAAGTTAGTCAAGCATTAGTCCATAAACAATGAAACATGAATAAATAACTAACTAACCAAGCCTATCTATTCTTATGGAAATTACAAAGGATAAAAATAAATAAATGAAAGAAATCAAAACCATATTACCTTCCCAAATGGATTCACCATACCCATGTGGCTCAAAAACATGTTCTCCCTTGATCAAACATCCTTGTCTTTGTCAACAATGGTGGTAAGCTCCTCCAATGCCTCAAAAACACTCCATAAAACCTAGGCTCTTGATTATAAATCACTTAACTAGCCTATCAATGAATCTTTATGGAAATAATTTAGCATTATAAATTTGCATTTTTTAAGCTTTGAATATATTTGAGCATAATAACCTTGCACAAAAATAGCTTAGAAATGATATTCATGTCCTCTCTATTTATATATTTTTGAGATTGGTTAGGATCAACCTCAACCATCCATCTTGAGATGAAGATGTGTGGTTGAGAATAATCCTAATATTTGTAGTTAAATCCATAATTATCTTCATCATGACCTTGGAAGAAGGGGAATTGAAGAGGAATGGGAGGTATTAACTAGGCATGGGTGACCGATAATACTAATATTTTTGGCATTTATGGGCTAGGGATGTCTTCCCAAGAAATGATGTCACCCGATGATGCAATTAATAAGAATCAATTTTCAAAAATAAATATTCAAAAATTCTCATGGAAAATTCACTTAAGCTCTTGATTTGGATTAATTATCCTTAAAGAAGGTTAATCAACATTTGTGCAATTATTTGAAAATTGGCCCTAAATTAATCAAAATGATCAAAAAATCATAGTACTAGATCATAATTTTATTGGAGAGGAAATGGAAGGTAATGGTAGATGTATTGGAGCTATATTTCCATTTAGGATATTGCTAACACTAAATAACAAAGGTACATGACATGTACTAATGAATTAGAAGAAAAGAGTGATCAAAAGCACTAAATGGCAAAAAGTTCATTTTGACTCAAAATGATTTCATCAAATTTAGCTATCCCATAAAATACATTGCCCTATTTATGGATAATTTGACCTAAACTGGCACTTTTAAGTGACAAGTTCAAACTATTTAGAGTGTTTTATGGATTTTGACCTAAAATGTGCATTTGAGTAAGATTGATAATTTCAACACAAATGGTGTTAGGGATTATATGCCTACAATAGTTGGTCCCAATACTTAGTCAATTTTCATGATGTTAATGATTTTGACCTAATGTAGATATAATGGTTCATGGGAGTTCATACTTCTAGATTTAATGATACATGTAGAGTCAAATGGGTCAATATGATAGTTGTTTAACAAAGATAAATATCAAGAATCTTATAGATGATCAATAGAGAATGTGTGTTATAAGATATAAGGAATCAATGAGATGAGTATAAGTTTTTGAAGTTTAATGATGAGTAGAGATAAAGATCGAGCTTCTTCAAAAGATCAATGGTGAGCGGTTATTCATATTGACAGAGATCAATGGTGCACAAGGATTATTAGTAAAGTTATCAAAAGGCACATGAGGGTGCCAAGTGTTATGATTATGGGGGTTATAAACAAGATCAAATTGTGAGTATTGAAAAGTAAGGACCAATCTGATCTATAGAGATTGATGATATGCATTGAGTCAATATTGCAAGAGTACATGAGATGAGGTCAAAGTGATAGATGTTTAATGCTTAAGAATTAGAAAATATGTGTTAAATTTTGGAAGAGATAAATGGTGTTTATTTTATATAATTAATGAGGACATGAGATTATTGTAAAGTGTCTAAGGTTTCACTATGATCGTTACCATTTGAATATTTGAATTTACTAAGGGAAAAACTAGTGCTCAATAATTTGTCCATATATTTTAATAAAAGATGAATTTGATCATGTTGTAAAAATAAAAGATTAATAAGACTCTAACACACATATAATGAAGCTAATTTGAATATCTAGAAGTGTGTACAATAAAATATGTTAAGGTTTAAAGTTGACTGTGTGTTTGTGCATGGATTCTGAGTGACCTGAGAAGATTTTTTGATCTTATTTTGATATTGTTTTAATATCAATTGATGAATTGGATATTAGAGTGTTTTAGAATATATAAAGATGATATATGTGGTTTTTATAGTTTTTATCAATCTATATTGAGTATGAACAATGTTTAATAAGTTGACTATGTTTTCATTCATAATGTTCCTATACACCAAGTCAGTGTTTGAGTTGTTTGAGCATAGGCAAAGGTGAGAAAACATGACTATGATAATTTGAGAATGTCAAAGGGGACATAAGGAGTAGACTCATGTATTTGAAAGTGTTCTTGTGTTCTTGTTTTTATTAATGGAGTACTAAATGGATGAATACATCTCCATGAGACCTATAAGAGCTATAAGGGCCATATTAAAAGGTGTAGCTACTTAAGGGTGTCATAGATGTTATGGCTAACTTATAAATATTGTATTGAGATATGTCTCAATGAAATAGTTTCCTTAAGGATTAAGGCATGCCTAATGGCTAACCAAGATGGTGATTATCATGATTACTCTATAAATAGTGAAACCAAATGTGTTGGTTTCTAGACTTGAATGAGATACTAGAGGGAGAGATTGGAGAGATGCTTATGTGTGTGATTCATGGAAAAAAGGAGGGGTAGAGTTCCCTAAGGATGATTTGAAGATCATAATAGGTTAAGTACTATTTTTATGACCTATAGGTCATACTTTTATTGGTAGAATAGTGCTCTTGTTTATTAATTGTGAGAAAATGTCAATCATTAGGTATTGTAGACATCAATTCAAAGTTAGATGTGTTCATAGGTGCTATTTTCATAGCTCCATAGCTAAGGTGGTTACATCTTCCTTATAAGTTGGAACTTGTTAAAAGTCTTGTTGTTGTTATAGCTCATCTAGATAGGTGTTAAAGCACCTTATGGGATTTTAGTCTCATTAATAGGGATTGAAGTTCCTTGATCAAGTACAATTGGTCTAAATTGGTTCTTTTTATTATAGTACAATAGTCCAATTACAAGTTCTAGTGGATCTTATCCCTAGAGAGTTTCCCACTTATGTCATGTGTTACATGATTAATCTTGCATTATCTCTCTTGTTCTTTGCTATGATGTGTATGATTCATGAATGCTTTTGGTAACTGATTAAGTGTTTGTAAATATCATAATTGAATCTAGATTATTTAGACTCACTAATTAACCTATCCTCTCAATTATTTTACCTTTAATAATTAGTATCAGATCTAGTCCTTTGGTAAAGTCTTAATAACTTGAAGGTGATCCATGGTACAATATGGGTAGTCATCAAAGAGGTTTATTTACTAAACAAGAACTGATGTTCAATGGATCCAATTATTATTTTTAGAGTGAAATGAGGACATACATTATGTCCCTAAGGTTTTATGTATGGTAATTTGTTTTTTATGGTTATATTGCTCATATAACTCTTCCATCTAGTGTTATAGATAAGTAGTTATTTAAGAACAATTCCAAGGCAATGAATGTTATCAATTGTGGTCTTTAAAAAATTGAATACACCAAGGTAATCAATTGTAAATATTCCAAAAAGATATGAGACAAAATTTAGATCATTTTTTAAAGAGATTAAAAGGTTAAGCTTACTAAGCTACAAACTCATAGAAGGCAATTTTAAAGTCTCAAGATGAAGGAAGAAGATTATGTGGCATCCTTTTTGTAGAGATTTAATGAGATTTTGAACATTATCATAGGTCTTAGGTAGAATATTGAAGAGGCTAATTTAGTCCAAAATGTATTAAAGTCTCTATATCTCAAGTTCGATCCAAAAGTATCTACTATAGAAGAGATTTATGATCTTACTTAGTTGAAGATGGATCAATTACATGGAACCCTTACTGCATATGAGATGAAAGTAAATGATGATATACAACTAAATAAAGAAGTAACATTCAAGACATAGATGAAGCCTAAGAAGAAGTTCCAAGGTAAGAAATCTAAAGATGATGACATATTTGATATTGATGAGGATGAACTAATTGATTTGATTAATAGGAAATTAAACATAGGCTCAGGGAAGTATATGGGTAAACTACCCTTCAAATGTTTCAATGTTGGAGAGATAGGACATTTTGCTCAGAATTTCCCTCATAAGCATGAGAATAATAATGATGAAGGCCAAGATGAAGACTGGAAAACATATAGGAAGAAAGGATTCAAAAAGTAAAACAATAAGGAGTCCTTCAAGAATAAGAATAGTCTTTACACTACATAATATTTTAGCTTATTAGATGAGAGTAAGGACAATGACTCATAATATGATCATGAAGATGAATCTCTTTTCATGGCTAATAAAGGAAGCTACTCACATCAGAAGGTGTCTACTTGGAGTGATTTATATGATGATGAAGATGAGGTGGACTATGAGATTGTACAAATGAATGCTCTTCAAGAATTGAAGATTGAGAATAATATCAATAAGAAGATGAAATATAAGCTCAAAGACTATGAGTAGTAATTCAATGTGTTTGAGGCAAGATTGGTTGAAGACTCTAAGGAGCATGAAGGTGTTGTCATATTTCTTAATTCTAAGTTAGAATCTATTTTTAAAAGTTTAAGACCCAAAAAAGAAGAATGTACAAGGTATGCTTCTAATATTGTGTCTTTAAAAGATGAATTAGAGAAATTGGCTAGTAAAGTGAAGACATTTGTGAGATCTAAAAAGATCTCATGTGATCTAGATAATATTTCAAGTGGTCAAAAGCATGCTAGTGATATAATTGGTCTTGTATATGAAGAAGAGAAAAAGAATGTATCTCAAGACAAGATGAAGACTAATATGAACAAGGACAATCATAATTTCAAGACAAATCATCAGATAAGGATTGAAGGTTTTACCAGAATGAAGACAAATCAGATTAGGCAACCAAATGTTATGAGCTATGAAAGATTTAATGGTTACTATTTCACATGTAATCAATCTAGGCATAAATCTAAATAATAAAAGAGACTTGTTAGAAATGAGTTTTCATGGGAATATGATGGGGGTCATAAGTCAAAAGGAGTGAGTAAAATTAAATTTTTTAATAATCTTGATGTGGGACACTTTGCAAACCATTGTCCACATAAGATTAGACAAGGTGAGTCCTCTTCAAAAAGGGAAGGTTATTTTTTTTCATGATAAAGGACATATTATAATTTTCTATCCAAACATGATAAGACAAATTGTGTTTCTATAAAGGGGTATGGTGTGCTATAATTGTGAAAATAGAGGTCACATTACTAGGTTCTAGAAGAAAAGGTCTACAAGTTAGAATAGGTTTAGTCAGGCTCCTAGGGTGTAATAAAGAATGAATGTTAAACCATGGAATCCAAGGGGAAAAGTGTGAGCCATGATGAGATGATAGGTCTAAGTAGTATATTTTCTATGGTGGATAATGCTTTAAAAGTTGAAGAGTTCTAAGGGCTCTCATTATCTACTCATGTTGTGAGTGACGAGATCAAGCTAAAAGTGAAGGCCAATGTGTTAGTTGAAGCTTATCCTGAGTTATATATGGATCTAAGGGAAAATCCTATTATTGCTACGCATGTTTCATATAAAGAACATGAATTATCTGTGTCTAATGATGAGTTTCCAAAATATAAGGTGGATTATTCAGATGAAAAGGTATGTCATGAATCCTTGTTGTCACTGTGTATTATCAATCTAATCATAAAAGAAAAGGAGAATGATGTAGTGGATGAACATGTTGATTCTATTAATCCCAATAAGAATAAAAATAACTACAAGTATCAGATAACCAAGGAGGAGAAGGAAGATGAGAAGTTGTGGGAAACCCTTGATTTCACATTGTTCTAAGACATTATGAAGTAGGGTGTCTCTGCCTATGCTTATTAGGAAATATATTTTCTTGTGGAGAAGCAATTTTTTGTGCCCAAGATGATATTACTAGTTAGATAAGGTCTTTGGTTAAGGGAGAGTAAAAATTTTATGAGCTTGTTCTACAGGTTTGTGAAAAAGCTATTATGCAGGGTCAAAATGACTATATCCAGATGGCATAATGATGTTTGATGTAATGTCAAGAAGTGTTTGGTACTCAAGAGGGTCTGTGAATTTTTTTAATGTGTTACAATTGTTTTTGAGGTTTGAAGGTATGTTTGTGACAAATTAAAGTTTTTTTTGTGCTCTTAGTTTTATCAGTTTTTAGTTTAAGTGAAAGTATGCCTAAAATGGGTTATAGGAAGTATATGCTCCTAAATGTGTGAAGGCTCAAATTTTAGGCCAAAAGTGTGTGATGGGTGTCTCTAAGTGTGTAATAATTTTCATATATGTGGTTTGACCAGAAGGAGGTCTATTGACTTTGTTTATTTTGAGATTGTAGGGTTTTGGGCTATGATGTAAAAGTGGGTTGCCTTATGATTTGAGATATAAGTATTATTAATATGTTGAATAGACCAAATGTGTGGTCAAATAAATATTCTTAGATAATTTAATGTTTTTTGTTCTCAAGTTATTCAAAATTTTATCATGTTGGAGGCCTAATTAGGTAGTTGGTTTATGAATTAAGTATATTATAGAGAATGATCTAGTTGTTTAAAATTGGTATAATTGAGGAGGCATATAAGAGTGATTTGGATATGAATTTTTAGGTCTTGAAGATGTGTCTGCTAAAAATTGTGGGCTCTGCAACTTCTAGGTAGGGCTATAAGGAGGCTAGATAGGCCTAGTTTGAAGAAGAGTGATTTTTTCTCAATTTCTCCAAAATAACAAAGTTTTTATGTTACAAGGAGAGTTATTAGGTTGTATTATTTTTTATTTCATTTTTTATGAGTGGCATGAGGTTTTGTTGATGATTCTTATGGTAACTTGAGAGAGAATGTTAGTAAGCATGGGTGTTGGCTCTTCATGGTGTGTGGAGATCTGAAGATACTCAAAAGGTAAAATGGATTAGAGATCTTAGGGGGAATCCCTCTCAAATTTTTCTTGGTGAGTTTCATCATATTCCAATGTTTTTTGTATGTTCTTTATTCATTGTTTGTAGTGCTTGATTAAAGAGAGTGTTGGCTTAGAGCAAGAGGAAGTTGTCAAGGCAAGAAGAGGTAGGCTCAAGGTTAGGGGGAGTTTATATCATATTTATAAGATGGACCTTTCCTATTTATGGTATTTTTAGGTAATTAAAATCATTTGGTGCTCATTTTTTCATTGTGTCAAAGGGGGAGAAAGTTCTTGTTGTGGGAGTGCTTGAAGAGAGAGAAGGTGAGTTATATATTATGATATATGATGGTTGTCAACATAAATGAAAAAATGGGAGATTATTGGAGTATTTTAAATGATGACATGGAGATGTTCTAGTGAGTGGATGAAGTTATTTAATATTCTAAGTGATAATGAAAAAGTGTGTAATGTGTTTATCTTAGTTTTCTTGTAGTTGGTTAGGTGTTAGCAGAGGTTCTTGTTTCAACAGAACATGTTAAGGATGAGGATATCTAAGTTTTTGTAGTTTTCATAAGGAAGAGCAGTGCATTACTAGTTAACATAATCATAATATAGAAAAAATTGTGTGTGCTCACAAGGAACCATATTAAACAAAGAGTTATTTAGATGTACAGAACATTCAGAGTAATTTTGAGATAGATTAAACCTTAACATTAAACATGATAATACAAAACAAGGATAAACACAAGAAATTTGACAAGTAACCATGAACTAGATAGCATATATTGATCTTATTAAAGGGGTCATCAATATTATTCATACTAACATACATATTTATAATCATTCTATTTCTTGACTATTCATATTCTTCTTCATACATTGGCACCAAAATGAGGAGATTATTTAGTTTCTATCCTTTCATGAGATGAGAGGATATGACAAAATACACAAGCCAAAAATTATATATATATTGCAAAAATATCTAAAGGAATATCCTTCACAACTTTCTTATCTAATTTTTCTTCCCCCTACACTTTCATAGACTTAAAATGTTGTCTCATCCTGACACAACATCATAGATTCATCTATCTGTGTGTTGAGGGTAGAAACTTGAAAATTTGGGTAGACTAGAAAGAGTCACAGTAACCAGTCAAGGCATTATTTTTGGTTTTCACCTCTTGAAAACTACTTAACTACCCTTATAGGTTTTCAACTAAGTAGCAACCAACCTACTACCATTTTAGGTTTTTAATAGGCTGGCATAACTAAGTGACTAACATTTATAGGTTTTCAACCATCCTAGCCTTGCTTATCTTACTAATCATCCAAAAATACAAAAATTGTTCAAAATTATACAAAATTTTCTTTCAAAAACTTTCACAGTATGTAATACTCAAATGGTAGGTGGAGGTGTATATGAGGAATAAGGCTAGCCAACATGATCCTTGACCCCTACTTGAGTAGCCATGCTTTGCACCATTTATTTTTAGAGTTCAGAGGGTGGCATGTATACAAGAATATTGAGCAATAGAGTCACCTCATTATAGAAAGGAGCCAAGTCAGTCTTCAATGCATCCCAATATATAATGACTTCCTAGACCATGCAAATCAAGACATGCATTAGTTTTTAACTCCTGATGAGTTCTTTCAAGTCCTCATTCTATGTAGTACTTAGGTTAGCCCTTGTATTAGTGAACTTCACTTGGATCTTTGCACTCAACTATTTTAGATTTTTTGTGTCTCTCTTCCTATTATGATACAAATACACTATGTCAAAAGTCTTGTTGTCACTTTAGATGTTGATCGTACACATTATCCTGAGCATTAAATGATTGTTGGAGAGTAATTTCAATTTCATCAATCAATATAGTCAGTGTGTACATGGTAGTGTAGGTTACGGTGGTTGCATTGAAGTCTTTTCTATAGTTGGATAGAGAATTGTCAAGTTTCCACTTATAATCTAAAAGATAATGTGTAAGTTGGTGCTATTAAAGGGCTGTAATGGCCAACATACCCTGGTACTCCTATAGTAGAGTAATCAAAGTTTTGATATTATTTTTCACATTGTAACCTAGGTTTCCAAGCATATGTAGTTGTTGTGTCACAGACCAATCATTGAAAAGTTACATTATGAGGGCCATCAACCTACTATAATTTGACATGACTTGTTTGTTGACCACTTGGGAGGCTAAAGATAGACTTACATCTTCAATTTCCTTTCTTTATTCATATAACAATGCCCTTAGTTCTATGTTCTTAGCCTTTGCTTTATCCCACTCTTATTCTAGGGAGACCACCTTTTGTGTAATGGATTATTAGAATGCTACAGCTCCCTCTAATTATTTATTTAAGGGTAGATGAGAGACATCCAAAGATGTCTCCTACCTGACTAAAAGAGTGGCAAAAGTTCTCATCATCACTATAGGATCCTGACGTGGCATGGTGGCTAACAGAAGGGAAAAAGTGTTGCATCAAGTAGTGACTACTAGGACATCCTAGAGCTAGACACCTCCTAGTAGAATCTATTTTAATTAATATTGTGCATGTGTCATGACTGGTACTTTTTATTGTGATGTGGCCTCTACTACCAACTTAGTTTGCTATGCAACATCTTCAAACATCTTCTATCACCTCTTCCTCTTATTTTTCTTTTACTCTTCTTCCTCCTTTTTTTCCTCCTCTTCTTGATTATTCTTATTTTATTCCTCTTCTCTTTTCTTGTTCTCTTCCTCTTTCTTTCTTTTTTTTCCATCTTCTTTCCTTTTTTTCTTTTTACATTCCTCTTTCTCTTTCTTCTTCCTCTCATCTTCTTCTTCTTTCTACTTATTTTTTTGTTCTTCATTCTTCCTTCCTTCTTTTTATTTATTCCTCTGTTCCTTCTCTTGAATAACATGGACCTATGCTTGGGCTTTTTTTTGTGACTAAACTTGGTATTGTCATATGAATTCATCCTATTCCTCCTTTTTGGTAGCTTCTTCTACTTATTACTTTGCTTGACTTGTTGCATCTTATTGTCATTTTTCCTCTTCTTTTTTTCCTTCTTCTCCTTCTCCTCTTGATCTTGTTATTATGTGTTGGATACTACTTGTGACATCTCTTATGCCTTTTTTATATCTACCTCTACATCCTTGGCCTTTTTGGAGGCTTTTATTTCCTTGACTTGATGTGTTTCTCACTAGTGTTTCTTTTCTTATTTTCATATGTTCCTTTCTACACTTGCATTCCAATGCATAAATGGATTCTTATCTTACATCCTATTTTTCTTTGGTTGAGATCTAATTAATTTCACTTTACTCAACCTCCTACACCTATGTTGATGGTGGGGAGTCTTTAGGGCACATCTCTAAACTAGGTATTGATTGCTTCCTTCTTCCTATGGTGACCAGTCTGTGCCATAATAGTGGTATAAATATATGTGGGGTAGGTTTTGGTTCCTATTCAGTATCAAACTAGCCAAATGTGCATTCCTATAAATTATGGGAAACTCTCATTCCCTACCATGTTCTAGGCATGTGCATAAGTGATTCTAGTGGGATTTTTGGTAAGGGTGTAAAAATGACATTTGGTGCATATTTGGGGATAGATTGGGGCTACAAGAAATCCATTCTACACTAAAGTTGTTCCTCCTCTTCTTTGACTATATCCATAATTATGTATGGTAGAAAATTGGAAGTTCCACCCATAATTTTGGTGGTACCTTATTTTAAATTTTTACCATGCACATCACCTACTAGAAGAAGAACTCATTTTCATCTTCCTTCTCATAATAGTCTGCAAGTATGTCTACCAACATGACTTGGTAGACCTACTACACATCAGTTCCCATTTTTATGAGATTGTAGGACCCAATAATTTTTGGCATATTCAAATCATCTTTTGATGATTTTTTGCATGTTGTGCACTTTGGATGAGATGACACCATATGAGGGTTTGTTTTGTGCTTCCCCATATGTTGCTATGAACTAGATGCTAGTTTTAAAGTTTGCACTATAGGAATGTTTATGCTTAATGATATGGATTGTAGTGGATTTTATCACCTTATTTCATGATCTTTATTTATAGAAACCTTGACCTAAACTATCTCCATTTTGATGAATAATAGAAGTGGTTTGAAGGGTGAGTGTAATAGCTCATGGATTGTAATGAAAAATCCATTCAGTAGTAGCATTACATTAGCATGTTATCCAAGGTACTAGAGGACATCTAGTGTGACTTGGGGGTGTGTTTAAATGAGATCCAAACACTCCTCTCCCCATGATTTTAACTTCCCCTCATGTATGAGGGCTCCTTATTCCTATGTTCATGTGATGTTATAGAATTACTGTGCTAGCTAGTAATTCATATTTGGATTCACTTCCCCCTCAGGTGACTTCCACTACATGAAGAAAATGAGGATGGTGAGAAATTGATACTATAAGGTATAATTCAGATTATTATGTCACTTATCAATTTTTGTGGTCAACTCTTGTATAAAATACTTAGGCCAGTTGAATTTCTCACCTTGGTAGATCATCCTGTGCACAATGTCCACAACTCCCTTACATATCTATCTGGTAGATTTTTTTATCTACCAAAAGTGTCTGGTGATGCATTGTACTAGAATGTGCATAGGTTTATTTAATATCTCATTGATGAGGATCCCTCAATTTTTTTGCACATACTAGTCTTAAACTTTTGAAAAAATAAGAGGTTTGTTGATCTTGTAAGCCAACAAAAAATCTCCATGTGTAGGCATGTCAAGAGCTTAGGGCATGGCCTATGTGTTGATGATGATCATCTAATTTATCCCTAATTATATTACTCCCTTATTGTACCATCCAAGAAATAATTGAATAATTTCACCTATCTCACCAAAGGCTGGTATTCAGAGTAGGTGTTCAACATCTGTATTCTAGAATATGTGGATAACTGCAAGGACAAGTGGTTGCATAACACCCATAGGGTCTAGCCTAAATATCTTTTGTTTGGATTCATATAAGTATTGAAATGGTTCTTGATCACTATATTTTATTTGCCAAAGTACCATATCAATGCCCTTGGATTCCTTATATGCTTCTGAGAGAGGTCAAATCAATGGCATAATATCCATGGTGGCATGAGAATATTTTTAATTGATTTTGAATGCTTTGGGTAGTGTAATTAGTTTAGTTCTTAATTAATATATCTATCAAAAATGTGCTAAGTATGAAATAAAACCATGGATTTTAAAACTTAGATTTTATATATTTTATGCTTTTTGGCTTCTACATCGAGGCCATACCTGACTATCCACTCATCTTGAATATAATGGCAGATGTGGTGGATCAATTTTTTATCTAGCCATTAAAGAAGTTAGTCCTTAGTGCATGTATGAAGCTATGCCATTATGCCCATAGGTGTTCATATGAGGGATATGAGCTATTGATTTTGACTATCCATAGATTTGTTGAAGATAACATCCATAAACCTTTGGCTTTTACATTTATTTTTAGTAGATGACCGTTATCTATAGGGTATCTTGTCAATGTGACATTATAACTTCTTTCCTAGACTTAATATTTATTAGTCTCTCCTCATTGAATTCTTTGTCTATACACATGGCTTTTCATGTGCATTCCTAGTGCATGTAATGCTTGGTTTATGTTATTCACAACTATCATTTACTAAGATCATATATAAACAAATAAACAAAAAAAACACACATAGAAAACTTAATAAAATAGGGAAAATCCTAATCTACATGGTGCTACTTAACACCCACTGAGTTTACAGAATGAGATCAATAGTTATTAGTGCTGGGTATTAAGCATATATTCATTTACCTAGCTTGAAAATATGGTTCCCTAAAAATATATTAAAAACTACCATTCCTTACTATGTTAAGTCATGAATAATGTAAGGTCCTTTCCATATTATTTTTAATTTACTTGGGAATGCTCTAAATTGGCTATCACATAAAAAAATTGGCTCCTCTGTATAGAATACCTTATGGCATAGGTTTTAATCATGCCATGTTTTCTAACTTTGTTTATGTATTTACTATATCCATGTCTCTCTTATTCTAAACTCATCCATTATATTTAATTCTAAGAGTCAATTGGTAAAAGATTCTCACTTTTCTAAGCACATAACCATAGTGATGCACAAGTTGGGTACTAGATACTCCATTGACATAACTAATTCCAGAGCATACACCAAATAAAATGGTGTAAATATTTTATCTCTTTTATAATTTGTATGATATTCCCATAAAATAGTAGGAATATTATCTTCCTAGTCATCCCACTTAATGTAGCATATTTTTTTGAGCATTTTTCCCAGTACCTTATTGGAAGCTTCAACCTGGACATTTGCTTAGGGATAATAGGTAGTAATTTTATGATGCACAATAATGAACTCTTCCATAGAATATTTGATAGTATTATTGAGGAAGTGCATTCCTCTATCACTGACTAGTTTGATTACACATCCAAACCTGGTAATGATGTTTTCATATAAAAACTTTGCTATATCCATCGCACTGTAGCTAGGTGTGGAAGCAACTTCAACCCATTTAGTGAAATAGTTTATCATGGTAATAATATACCTAGCCTTATTGTTCTTTTTTGTATGGTTTATCTGTCCTATAAAGTCAATACCCCATTATTTAAATGGTTTCTTTGCTAGGAGGGGTTATAATGTCATCTCATATATTTGGAGAGGTTTTCCCATACATTGGTAGACATCGTAATGCTAAAAAACTCTATGTGCATCCTAAAACAAATTCAACCACCACATTATACTCTATAAAATATTTCTTATTTTATCCTCTCATTTGAAATATCCTTCTATGATTCCTTAATGAGCTTCCTCTAAGAGTTGAGGGTGGAAGAGATAAAGATCAAGTTTATTCAGAATATCAATAGTGATAAAGTGTTCATACTAATAGAGATCAATGGTGCACATGGGAAATCATTAAAATGATCATAAAGAATGTGAGGGTACCAAGTGTTATGATCATAGGGTTTTTAAGCAAGATAAAATGGTGAGCATTGCAAGGTAAGGACTAGGCTGGTCCATAGAGATTGATAGTGCATGGTGAGTCAAGATTGTAAGAGTGCATGAGATGAGGTTAAAGTGATAGAGGTTTAACACTTAAGAATTTGTGCCTATGTGTTAAATTTTAGAATATTTTGATCATGTGTATGCAATCTAAGTAATGAGGACACAATATGATTATAAAGTGTCCAAGGTTTAATTGTGACCATTTCTATTTGAATATTTGAATTTGCTAAGGGAAAAACAAGTGTTCATTAATTTGTCCATATCTTTTGATAGAATACAATTTTTCTCATGTTTTAAAGATAAAATATGAATAAGACTATGTGATACATCTAATGAACCTAATTTGAAGATTTGGAAGTGTGTATAGTCAAAGATATTAAGGTTCAAATTTGACTGTGTTCATCCATGGATTGTGAGCGACCTAAGAAGATTGTTCGAGCCTATTTTGATATTGTTTTGATATTTATTAATGGATTGGTTATTGGGAGGTATTTTAGAATCTATAATTATTCTCTATGTGGTTTTTTTATGTGTGATAAATCTATCTTGAGTATGAACAATGCTTAAAAAATTGACTATGTTTTCATTCATAATGTTTTTATACACTAGGTCAGTGTTTAAGTTGTTTGAAAATATTCAAAGGTGAGAAAAGATGAATATGATCATTTGATAATTTTAAAGCGGACATAAACAGTGGAATAATGTATTTTAAATTTTTCATTTATTCTTTTTTTTTAATTGATGAAGTGCTAAATGGATTAATAGGTCTCCATGAGACCTATAAGAGCTACGAGGGCCTTATTAAAAGGTGTAGCTACTTAAGGTTGAACATATATGCTATGGACAACCTATGAAGATTTTATTAAGATATATCTATATGATATAGTTACCTTAATGGTTAAGGCATGCCTAATGGCTGACCAAGATGGTGATGATCATGATTGCTCTATAAATAGTGAAGCCAAATGTGTTGTTTTATAGACTTGAATGAGAGACTAGAGGGAGAGATTTAATAGAGGCTTATGTGTGTGATTTATGGAGAGAAGGATGGGTAAAATTATTTGAGTATGAGTTGAATAATAGAATATATTTAGGACTATTTGTATGACCTATAGGTCATAATTCTATTGGTAGAATAGTTATCTTAAAGATTGAGTCTAAGCAAAGGTGAAGAGTGATAAGTAGAGATCCATCATCAAGTGTTGTAGAGATTAGTTAAAAGGTGTATTTTTTTAATAGGTGTTATTGTGGTATATCAACATCTAAGGTGGTTTTATCCTCCTTGCAAGTTGAAATTTTCTAGAAGTTTGGTTATTGTTACAACTCAACTAGACAGGTGTTGAAGCACTTTGTAGGATTATAGTCTCACTAAATAGGGATTGTGGTTCCTTGATCAATTATAGCTAGTCTAAATTGGTTCATGTTATTATAGTATGGTAGTCAAATTTTATGTTCTAGTGGGTTTTCTTCCCTAAGAGGGTTTCCCACACATGTAATTTTTTATTTGATTAATCTTGCATTGTCTCTCTTGCTCTTTCTTATGAATGATGTGTATCTTCCATGAATGCTTGTGGTAAATATTTAAGTGTTTTTAAAGATAAAATTTAAAGTTTGATTATTTTGGATCACTAATTCACCTCCCCCCTCTCTTAATGATTGTACCTCTAATAAAATATTCTATCTTGGAATTAGAATAAATATTAGATGATGGAGTTGGCCCCAAAGAGCTTAGTCTTTTTTGATCACAATAATGTTCCCCAATAGGGTGTATTTGATCATTGATGTAATGAGTGACCCTGTTAGGGTGAATTTGATTGTTGAGTGCTCTAAATGGGCGACCCCAATATGGTATATTTTAATTTTGAGAAATGATTATTAGGTTGGTTAGAGGATAGTAGACAAATAGATCCTTTTATTGAAGAATTTTTTATGAGGCATATAACACTTGATTTTTAATGTATCACATGAAGATTTACACCATGATATAAAAAAATGTGATGACTAGGTTTTAATGTGCATAAGGACTAACTCCTGATCCAATAGATAATTGAAAATAATGCACTAATGATAAAAACCATGATAACAATTCTATCACATTATGATGGATAAACTTAAGTAAAACTACATAATAGGACATACCATGATGATGAACCCACTAATACAAGGGACTAAGTCAAGGCAACAAAAAAAATGAAAAAAGATAAGCAAGCAAACACATAGAGAATAAAAACAATAGAAGATATCTTATTTCTCAAAAGGAAAAGTAAATAATCACACCAAGAATAATAAAAATAATCATTATTGACAAACACAAATACACACCATAAGATAAACAATTAGTGAATCATTTATGCATGTGTGAAATTATGGTGTTACTCTTGGAAATTCAACCCCTAAACTCTATAGGAAAACTAACAGGTCAATATGGTAACTTGGATGGAATGAGGGGAAGAGAAGAAAAATGAAGTGGTGGATGAGTTGTGTCCAAATGCTCCATATAAGTGGATGTTAGCTACATAGTGTAATGGAATTTAGGCTAAATTTAGTTCTCCTAGGGATGTGTGAAATAATAAAAAAGATGACATGTAAGATATTTGATTAGAGAGGGAGAATAAGAAAAGTACACTCATAAAATGGAGAGAATTTATATAACTTAGGAAAAATGGAATGGTAATGAGATTGGCCAAGCTGACCCAAGATGCCCCATGCATCTTAATGTTACCTACATAGTACATGTGGACCTCAGGTCAATGTAGTTCTCCTAAGGATATGAGAAAGATTAAAAATAATGAAAAGTGAGAGATTTGATTAGAGAGGACAAATATGAAAAGTACACTAAAAAAATAGTGAGTGTTTAGATAACTTAGGAAAAATAGAATGACAATGATATTAGCTAAGTTGATCCAAGATGCCCCATGCATTCAATCACTAATTACATAGTTTGTGTAGACTTCATGCAAATATAGTTCTCCCAAGGATGTGGGAAAGAATAAAAATGATGACAAATAAGATATTTGATCAAAGAATAATAATAGGAAAAGTACACTCACAAAATTGTGAAAGCATTTAGATAACTCAAAAAAAATGGAATGCTAATGAGATTGGTAAAGCTGACCCAAGATGCCCCATGCATCCAAAACTGTCTACATAGTCCATGTGGACCTCAAGATGATGTATTTATCATATAAATGGGAGTGTAAATTAAGTAATAACAATGGTAATATATAAATGATCATGGTTGGATAAGGGGTTCCCACCTAGTGAATGTGGTAAACCACACCATCCAAAATAGATTCAAAGGTAATTGGTGAATAACATGATAAAATAAGCAAACATTTTCTGGCTTCTTATCTCTCATGTAGATTTTAAGCTCTTTTTGGAACTTTTGTTTAATTTTTAGGTTATTTTAATGATTTTTAAAAATTTAGGGTTTTGGGACTATTTTGAATGTTTTGGGGGTTTTACACATCTCAAATCGATGGATTATTATGAGATGCATAATGTTTTAACTCAAAAAATGGTGAGAGTATGGCTTAATTTACTTACAAAATAATGAGAGCGTGGAAAAAGGGTTACTAGGTTGACCTCAAAAATTGAGAACTACCTACATAGTCTAAATAGATGTTAGGTAAATATCATTTAACCCTAGAAAAATATACTATAAATCAACATTAAGGTTGAAAAAATAAATGACATATGAATATAATAAATGGTACAAGATTTAATAAGATCCAATAAATGCATTATTAGAAACCACCATATAAGGAAACCATGCATATACATGCCAAGATACTTATGTCAAAGATGTGCTTATGGTGACCAAATATGATTAAGTTATTTGGAATTTTCTTTGAAGTCTAGCATCTAAAATGATCTATTGTACTAAAGTATTAGAATCAAGATAAAGAATCGTAATAGGACGAGGGAATAATATCAACATGAAATGACTCAATTTGAATTGGGATGAAGGGAATATGTTTTTAGGTTATGCCCCCCAAACAAGGGTCATCATAGATAATGTTCAATAAAATCAAGTGTAAAAATGATTGAGATGCATAATATTCATGAGATCATCCAACTCTTCACCATCTAGTGTATCCAATATGTATAGTCCATATCCATAGTTTTTTGTGATGATGAATGGGACTAACAAATTAGGATTAAAATTTTCATTATTTTCATGAATGATATTGATATTATTTTATTTCTATTTTATGACTAAGTCACCATGTTCAAAACATCTATGTTTGATATGCTTGTTGTAGCTATGAATCAACTTATTCTGATATGCATGGAGATTATTTAAGGCAACTACCAATTTCTCTTAAAGTAGTTATAATTCTTGTAAACAACAAACTTTGTATTCCTCCTCATCAATGATATCTTATAATGAAATGTGTAAGGAATAATTTTATTGTCATAAATAATGGAATATGGTGTGGATCCTATTAGGATTCAGGTATTGTTACATTAGTCCCAAAAGGCACTAACTAGTTACAAATGCCAATCATGGCCCAAAAAATTAAAAATATTATAAAGGATTTATATCAAGGTTTTATTAGATTCTTTGGCTTGGCCATTACTTTGGATAAATAGATAGTGGAAAAGTGTTACTTGATATGGTATTTTGCATAGAGGACTTTGATGTCCTTATTTTTAAAGGACCCACCATTATTGGAAATGAGGTTAGAGGGAATGAAAAAATGGAAAATGAGATGATTGAGGATGAATTTTGAAATTTACTTACCAGTTATGTAAGTGATTGGAATGACTTAAACCGAATTTGTAAAATATTTGGTTGTAGTGAGGATATGTTAATGGTCATCTAAAGTAGGATTAATTTTCACTAAAATATTGAGTCCCCATGTGAGAAATGGCCATGGTTTGGTGATCAAATGAAGTGAGTGAGCTTGAGAATGAATACGATTAATTTTTTTTTTGACAATATACACACTTTTTTACATAAGCACATGCATTGGACTCCATGGTGGACTAATAATACACTATATGCAAGGGTTTCTTAGTAATGACCAGTCCACTAGTGTGGGCTCTAAAAATCACTTCATGTACTTATTTAATAAATAACCTAGACTCTGTCGGTGATAAAAAAAAAAGTAGAGTTCTATCATATCCTTTATGATAGACTTTGGTAGTGAGAATGGTATAATGAGAGGTATTATTAATTAAGAATTTTTTTTGTTAAATAATTTTTTATAAGGGAGAATATTATCATAAAGGTAGGCATATATATTAGAATACCAAGGTGATCTAGGACCAACAATATCACATAAAATTTTGGATTCATAACATTCATGAGTGAACCTTAAAAGATGTTCAATAAGGAATTGGTAATATATAACATGATCTATAATTACTATTCATGAACTAATTATTGACATTACATTAGTAGTTCTATTATAATTATTGACATTACATCAATAGTTCTATTATATAATGAATCTCCATGAACATATAATTTATTGATATTCCATTATACTATTATATGAAGCCTTACAAAAAGCGATTTATAGTTGGATATATTATGAGTACAAGAAAAACCAATATGGAATACTTTGTAAATAACATCCCCCTCTGGTGTTATGAATAAAATACTAGATCTAGATCCATGAGAAGTGTAGGATCCATCAAAGTAAATGGTATAGTGTTGAGGATAAGAAGAATTATCACCCAAAGTCATGATTGACTCCTCAAGAAAATTAAAAAAGTGTCATTTATTATATAAAAAGGGTGTTTCAACAAGCTACTCTAAAAATTCATAACCATTAATGGAATTTTTATGTACATATTCAATCTAAAATTCATCAATAGCATGATCTATTTGGTCATACAACTAGTCAAAGCTACTTTACAAAGTAGGTATTTGAGTGGGTCCAATTTTGTTATGAAAATGGTTTTGTTTTTGAGAATATAATGTTGTAACATTTTTATTGTAAACACCATTTCTGAGAAGTATTTTTTAACTAAGATCTAATTATGTTCATAAGAAACTAATGTGAATTTCAAGTAGTATAGAGATCTTTCTTTTGCTTAATCATTATGTTGTGCCAAGAGTGCCCAAGAGGAACATTCAAACATTGAGATGTATAGAAGAAATGGTTTTAATGGTGTTGGTGGAGTGAGAATAAGTGTTTTTCCACATATTATTTTAATCACACAAAGGCTTGTTTACAATTGGTAGACCATGATAATTTGGTACATTTATTTAGAATATGAGTGAATAGATGGATTTTTTTACCAATTGAGAAATAAAACACCTAATACATTGGATCTTTCCTTGTAGGCTATGGATCTACTTTAGATTAAAATGTGGAGACATTTTTGTAACTAACTTAACCTTGGTTGGATCAACTTACATGCACCTAATAGAGATAATTAAACCCAATAATTTTCCATAATTAACATCAAAGATGCACTTTTAAGGGTTAAGCCTCACTTTATGTTCATGAATCATTTTAAAGATTCTTAGTAATAAATTTATATGTCCTTATCTAGTTATAGATAATATAAAATATAATCTACATAATCTTCAACAATATCATGAATCAAATCATGGAAAATGATAGTCATTGCATGTGGGTATGTGGCATATACACTCTTGAGTCCAAATGGCATCACTTGATAA
Source organism: Torreya grandis (assembly GCA_037957365.1). Taxonomy (NCBI): domain Eukaryota; kingdom Viridiplantae; phylum Streptophyta; class Pinopsida; order Cupressales; family Taxaceae; genus Torreya; species Torreya grandis. The sequence continues at coordinate 1,888,404 of JARHVA010001479.1, forward strand.
CATGACATTATACATGGGAAAAGGAAACCCACAATAGAAGTCAATTTTTATTTGATTATATCTAAATAAGACACCCATAAGAGATAACATCTAATACCATACTATGGAATCCATAATCATATCAATGTTGGGAAAAGGAAAGTCATCCTTTGGGTATGCTTTGTTGATATCTCTAAAGTCAATATATAATCAAATTATTTTTGGCTTTTTGTTGATTGGGACTATGTTAGATATCCACTTTAAATATTCATATGATGGATAAACCCTACCTCCAATAGTTTTTATAATTCTTTCTTGGCAAGTAAAACTATGCAAGGGTGTATTTTTATTAGCTTTTCATTGATTGGCTTATAATCATGGTGTAAACTGAGGTGATTATAAATAAATTGGCATCTAAACCAAGAATATTTCAATAAGATTAAGAAAAAATATCAAAAAATTACCAAATAAGGGTAGTAATAATCTCATTTTCCTATTCAGCGAGGGATTCTCTAAGTTTGATCCATTTAAGATCAAATGGTGTTCTAATATTAACTTTGGTGGTATCCTCAACAAAAAGTGTGTAACCATCTTATAGAATAGTTGTCAATGTGGTATATTGGTCTTCATTTTTTTGTGTGGCTTGACTAGCTCATCAAGTTTTCCCAAGCATGAATAATAGGAGTCACCAAGGTCTAGTAAAGGCCATTTGGCAAAGGTATGTGATAAATATTGAGCCAATTGATCAAATAATTTCTAATACTCTAAACTAATTTAGGATTGGCATGAAATAATGGGACTAGAGGATGCCTAAGATTAATTTTAAAGAGGGTGAAATTCCCCATCCAATGACACATAAAATAGGTTTTCACCATGGGACTCCTCTTTGTCTTTACCTTTTCATTGGTCCAAAAGTGCCTCAAAGAGGTTTTCACTTTAGGACCTCAATGTTTGGTTTTTATTTTCATTTTATTTATGATTAAGGAAGTTCACCTAATCTCCAAAATAACTAGCAAGGTACAATGTAATATCAAATCCATGTTTGTGATCACCAAGTTGAAAACCATCTCTAAGGCCCAAGAATTAAAATATTTCGTCATTATTCTGAAAATCATCCAATGGTATGTATGAGTCTTGATGGTCCCAATCTATCAATTGGGGATGATGGAGGAAAATAGTGGAATGATATGGGATAGAAGTAATGGTATATATGGTATGAGGATAAAATATATTGGTGTCATCCAACTCATTGTAAATGTTGTAATAGGACTTTACATTGTTGTAAGCATTATTAGTGTTAAATGATAAATTAGTGTCACTCTCAAGATCTGAGGGGTCATCCTTAGGTTAGTTTTAATCCAATACATCAAGTTCCTTTGTATTTAAAAACTAACATGGCTTTAATAAGTCCTTGTTATTTTATCCCTAGGCCTTTACCATTCTAGGATTGATTATCCATTATCTTATTTAGAATAGGATACGTTATCTTCTGGTAGTAGGTGGAAAAATAATCATTATATACCCATGAATCATCATTGGCCTTGATTTTTTATTACTCTTATTAAGTGGTTTTGATTAAAACCATGGGTTATTTCCAATGAAAATCATCCTTCTTGTGTCATTCCATTTAAGAATTTATAATTTAGGTCTAACATATGATTTAGGCATTCTAGGTAGTTTGTCTATATGGAAAAAATTATTGATTTTGTATTCCTAAAGGCCATTATCTTGATTGGTAAAATGATTATCTATTGTAGTGAGAAGTTTAAAGGAAGTGGAGGAATGAGTAACTAGATCCATATAATTAGACTCAAGTGGTTGATCAACTTCTTTTTTATCCTCTTTAGGGATGGGATCGATACCTAAATAATAGTTGTAGCTTTTGTATTCCCCTTCTAAGTGTTTATAGAATTGGTATGGTTGTATGTCACCATGAATAGTAACTTCTAATCTAGAATGGGTAAATTTAATACACTGATGGAGATTATAAGGTACAACATGTAATTCATGAATTCATGTCTATCCAAGGAGACAATTTTATGAGAGTTCTAGGTTAAGAACATGGCAAATAGTATCATGGGTTAGAGGCCTAAAAATATTAAGTAAACAAATAGTTCCTTGAGATTCACATTCCTCCTTGTCATATGCTTTGATAGTGATCATATTTGTTTGAATATCTTATATTATGTATCTAGATCATTTGACCAACTTCAAAGTTACAATATTTAGCCTCAAACTATTGTCTATGAGCACTCATTTAAATTTTAATTGGGAAATGATTGCTTCTATATAAAGTGGGTTATTATGCAAAGTACTCAAGAATGACATATAAGTTTGATAAAAGGTGAGTTGTTGTCATGGATCCAAATGAATCACAAGTGTTTGTAGTTTATCAAGTAAAATGTCACTTGGGATATTAGACTAACTTATAAGCTCATTTGATATGTTCTTGTGGACATTTGATGTATGATAAAGATTTAAAATAATAATTTACATCAGTATATTTTGTAGTTATTCCAAAATATCATAAGGTTTGTCATTAATAGGAGCAATTAGATTGGTATTTTGAGGTGGAGGACCTTGAATGGGATTTTTGGAAGAAGAATAAATAGGCATTGAATGGTAACCTTAGAGCATCGAGTTGTAATTGCACACCCTTGAGGAAATAGGGATTTACTATAATGAGAAGAATGTAAGGGCATGTAATTTTAACTCTTATATAGTGATTAATGTTTGGGCTATTACAAGCCAAAACATGATTACCAAAAAATAGAGGTGGAGGTCCTAAAATGGATAGTGATATAGACAGTTGAATTAGGGTTGATCTTAATGGTAGCTATATGTATACTAGTAATGAATCCTACAACATGGTCTTCATAAGGGATATTATTATAGATAACTTAATTAGAATGGGCATATTTACCTTGGTTCCAATTTTACTACTCCTGATTATGCCTCTGATTCTTATTGTTAGGATGTCAATTTTGGTTCTGGTTGTTATCTTGATGTTGATTCTAGTTTTGATTATTGTTTAAGTTATGTTATGGGAAAGGGTTTTGATAGATACATAAATTATGATTAGACATTATGGCCACATTATCCAACTATATTTCACCCCTGTCAATAAAATATTTGATGAGGTGGTTAATTTTCACACATATGTGAATGAAATTTCCTTTGACCTAATGATAATCACAAAATTCATTCTCATTATACTAATCAGGTTTAAGCTATTTTTATATAAATGGTTTGGGTATTATCTAAATGATCATATTAGTGGAAATAAGCTTATGTAAAAAAATCTCAATAAGCTCACCAAGATTACTAAAAAAATATATTGTGATAATGACCTATTCTTAGAGGGGGCCTTTGCAAAGTGATAGGTTGAGTTGGTGGGTTTACTTGAATAGGAGGTAGTTGCACTATTTGAACATGTCAATATTTACCTACCCCATATCCTATAACATTTTTTTTCTTGTTAAATGGTTTAGGGTTTTTTGATGTACCTACTTTTACTTACACATGATATTGTGTCTAAGCCTTGTTCTAAGGTTGATTCTGAGAGTAAATATTGATTATCCCTTTTTTGATTAGGTATTAATGAATTTTTATTCCCTTAGAAATAATTTCCTCAAATATATCTACAAAATTAAGATTGATATTATGAGTTATATCATAATATAAATTAGTAGTGAGCATTACAACCGATTTCATATTAGGGATATTATGTGGGATTCGGATAGATAATGAGCACCATTATTGTAAATAGATAACAAAGTTTTATCCTCATCATTGTTTATCCTAACATATATCAACCATAGTTATCTCATGTTCCATGTTAAAATAAAAATGTTACATGCATCTCTTTGACAAGTCATCAAATTTATCAATGTAATTCTTTTATAGACCAAGGAACCACTCTAAAACATACCCAAACAAATTATGGGGGAATAAGTGAAATAGGTAGATATTGATATATACAACCTCTTGACATGAAACGTATAAATATTTTAGATTCTATTTGGGGTCATCTTTCTATTTATATTTCTCAAATTTGGGCATCTCAAAATCATGTGGGAAATCTATTTGAATATATATCACATCAAAGGGATAAGATCATATGTCATTTAGTTCAAACTTCTTATCCTGATTTCCTACTTCAAAGGATGTAATTGCATCTTTAACCTAAAAATACTAAAATGTGGGACTAAAATGAGAGGAAGTGGGTACATTTGGCTTGGTATTCAAAGGTACATTATCTTGGCCTAGATAAAGAGGTGGTATAGAATATTGGGAAATTTATACATGATTGGTTCTACCAAGAATATTTGCTCTTTGATTTTATTTTTGGTAAATCACTTGTTACTAAGTGTGGTATTTATTTGGATGGAACTAAGGCTTAAATGAAGGAATGTTTTATTGGGTATTCAACATAATTTTCTAAGACTAGATGGGAGTCTACTATTGATTCCTAGGAATCTACCATGTAATGGGAATCTATTATTGGTTAAGTGGAACATGTTGTAGACTCAAAGAGGATCCTTATTAAATAAAAGTGGCAAGTGGTTGACTAATAAAAGTGTGTTGTTGATTAGAAAAAGTTTTTTGGGGATTGGTTGTCACTTTTTGAATTGGTGGATTCATTACCACTTATCGAGAGGGTGGATTGGCCATAAATTATTAAAGTGGGGGATTTTTTTACCACTTGTTGAGGTGGTAGATTTTTACTTCCAATTTGCTATCGTAGATTAGGCATGGTCATAATGTATTGTTGAAAAACACCTAGAATATTGGGAGAAATGGTCTATTGTGAATTTATAAGAACATTTTGTTGTATTTAGAGGGGAATTGATGTGGGTTGGAGTATCTATTTTGATATTTATCCACTACATATTGGAAATAATCTATGGGGGGATTCAATTCATTATTAATTATTAGATTGATTTAAATTATAATCATTAAAAAAAAATGTAACTAATGTATTTTTCACAAATGGATCAATATTAAATAGGGAATAAGTTAACAAATAATCTAGCTATGTAGTATAAGTATTTATCTCAATTAGGGATAGATTTCAAATTTCTAACATTGTAAGGGAGTTAGTGAGAGTAGCTAATACTTGTTTATCTTATTGGATTTGATAGGTCATTAGTTGTCTTTGTTACAATTGGTCAATGATTTTACCCTTTCCACTGTTGGACACTACAAGAGTTTTGTTATAATCCAATATATAAGTTTAAGCTTGGTTAGAAGTGGTCTGATTATCTAATAATGTTAGTGGTGTTTCTTTGGGAGATTTAACCAAATAACGTAAGTCTTCTATGGTAAATTATGAGGTAAAATTTTCCCCCATTTATAAAAATCTAACAAGTTGTTCATCTTTGTTGTCAAAGAGTTGCCATGAAAACCAATCCTTTCCATATTCAACACTAGGTGGAACATTCAAAAGGTATACTAGATTAGGTCTATGCTTTGTATTGAATGGTATAAATGAAAGGTATGGTTGGTATTGGCCTTATTTGGTACTAGGTGGTATGACCAAAAGGTATGGGTTATGTTGTTTAAGTTCGGTGTTAGATGACATAGTGATAATGTGTTATTGATTTTATTCATCCTCTACATAATAGTCATACATATATGTGTTTTAAACAACCTCTTCATAAAGTGAGGGGTTATATATGGACCCACTACATGTACACTTAAGCATGTTTAGTCTTATTATATTCATAATGAAAGAGGTTTGGATACTTGAAACTTGTCTTTATTTTATATGTGACCTTATTTTTAACAACACTTAGGAATGTTTTAAAGTAAGATGTCTTTATTGTATCAAGGTAAATATCAAATTGAAATACACCAATAAAAGGTGAAAAAGGTTTTAAAAAAATAGTATATGTGAATTAAATGTGTTTTCCAAAATGTTTGGACAAGGTTTGGGTATAATAGTTTCAAGTGGAAATGATTAAGTTTTGGATTCTAGAAATGTTTAAATTTGATCTAATTGAAAGTCATTGGTCTTGGAAACTTGAATTAGGTTTTTATAACTTTTAACCCTAATATGTATCTAACCTGAGAAAAAGGTGGTTTGGAACAATATCAAATCAAAATTGAACTATACTTAGACCTTTGACTTATAAAAGGAGTTGACCAATTTTGTCGACCCTAGAACAAGTTTGACTTTGGATTTTGGAAAAAACTAAATTTGGCCATATTTAGAATGGTTTATCATGAATTGGAATTTGACCTTAGAATATGAATTAGTTTGAATAGAATCAAAATAAGACTAATGGAATATTAAAATAATTTAAATGATAATTAGATTTTGGCTTCAGAATTATTTGACTTCAAAATTGAAACTTGACTTTGGTATTGGAATTAGACTTGCGAATTTGTCTTAGGTTTGAAATAAAATGGATGGATTAACAATGTAATTTGGAGAAGAATTTGGAACTTTGGTCATATAATTAGTTGAATTTAGATTTTAAAGTTGACTTTGGTATTGGAATTATACATGGGAATTTGGGTTAGGTTTGAAACAAAATGAATGGCATAATGACACAATCTAGAAAAAATTTGAAAATTTGGTCCTAGAAATGGTTTGAAATTATAAGTTTAGTTTAGGAAAAGGATTTGTATCAAATTACGTAGCTTAAATATGTTGTTTATAAAATATTTGATGCACCCCATAAGCTCTTTTAGACCAGTGACATTCTTTTAATTAACAAAATTAACCTAGTAACTAGTTTAATTCACCTTTTTTTCTTTAAAAAATCATTTATTTATGTTTCAAGTAAAATCGGTGAATTAAACTTGATAAAAAATTATTTCACCCATAAAAATTGTGAATGTTACTTACCTATCATTTAATTTGACCTACTAATTGACAAACTCACACTTTCACACTTTTTGTTATGTTCTATGCGTAGGTTTTAGAACTGACAAAATTGATCTAGAATTGGTGAAATGGCTCTGGAATTATTGAATTCAACCTTGTTAATCAGAAAATTCACCCTTTATTATTTTTTTTTCTAGTTTATTTTTAAAACAACAAAATAAATTTGTAATCAGTGTAGGATATTGTGTCTAAGCCTTGTTTTAAGCTTGGATCTAATAATAAATCTTAATTATCCCTTTCTCGATGAGGTCTTTCTAAATCTATTCTCCCTTATAAATAAATTAATCAAACATATTGGTGAAATGAAGCTTTATATTATGATATATATCACATTTCATATTAGTAGTGAACATTATATAAAATTTCTTGTCAATGAGATTATGTAGGATTCACTGGCCATTGTGTTCCATCATTGTAAATAGCTAGCAAAGTTTTATCCTAATTGTTTATCCTGACATATATCAAACATAATTAGGTCATGTTCCATGTTAAAATATATATGCTACATTAATATCTTTGATAATTTATCAATGGATTCTTAGGTAGACAAGGGAACCACTCTAAATCATGCCCAACCAAACTGTGGTGAATAAGTGAAGTAGATAGATACTGCTATATGCAACCTCTTGACATGTGATGAACAAATCTTGTAGATTATCATTGGCATCACCTTTACCTTTGAATTTATAAAATTTGGTCATCTCAAGATGATGTATGAAAGGTATATAAATATAGCTCATATCCAAAGGATAAGAGCATATGTCATCTAGTTTAATCTTCTTATTTTGATTGCATACCTATGTTACAACCCCACTAGGTTAATTAAAAGTCATATTTTTTTTATCATGTAGATTACTAATAAAATAATATATAACTATATGAATAATCATTATTTCATTGATAAATGTATCTAACAAATAAATCCAATAATATATTAACCCGCTAGATAATAAATTGATCTATCTAGTTTTCAAACAATCTATTAGATTTCAAGATGAATATCTCTTAATCAAAGTACAATACATATAATTAAAGTAAAAATAATAATTATATAATCATAATTTCAGAAATTTATAAGTTTACAACCATTGTCCCTTCCCATCCACTCCCCTATATATATATGGGATGGGATGAGATTAATAAATAGGGGTAATAATATGGCTATCAATATAGAAATCAATCAATGATCAATGTGTTGATGGGAAAAAATGATCAATAGGAATATAGATTCATTAAGTGATCAACGTTGGAATTATAAAGGACCATAATCTTGATCTATGCCTTACCCATATATGGCCCCTATCTTATCTATCACTCCACTTAAGTGAATCATATTTAGGATATTTTTTAGGTTCTTTGTGGGCCATATCATATATAATTTGGGGGGATGGGTGTTTCCATATCTATAATATAAGATATTTAAGGAGCGGGATGGGGTTGGTTATAATTATAAAATAATTTAAAAATTACATATCCACTTTTGTGTTAAATATCCATTAATAATAATGAATAATTATGTTACATTTTAGTACAAAGAAAATATATAGGACAATATATACAACTATACAAATGATCTTCTTAAATAACTACATGATCTAGAAACATAGCCTGGATATAATCCGAAAGGTTGAGTCAGCTAATAGAGGGAAAGCAGCATCCAAGTTCTTTAACTCCAAGCATAGACTAATAGTCTCCCATAAACCTCCCCACTAGAAATGGCCCTACCCTTCACATAGGGGTAAATAAGAATAATTCAAATATCAATAAATCAATAAGAAACCATGTGTGTATTATCACTATTACATGTAGAAATTATAAAAACCATGGAATCCAATACTCTATAAAAACTAGAATAGTAAACACATATAAATTAGAAGTACAATGGAATGAAAATGTCTCAACTATAATATTTATTTGGTGAAAGTTCTTATTATAAAAATTAGATCTAAAAATATGAGTTAGTTCCACTCACATAAAACTTTTTGTACTAATCATGACTATCAAATGATATCAGAGGATAGACATATGAGTTACCCACTAGCATACTCATATAACCATCTCCTATTATTAAAAATACTCAATCCAGTACACCATTAAATTATGTAAGAAAACATCAATCATGAATCTCATTATTTTCATTCATTTTAACACCAAGGTGATAAAATATATTTATCAAAAGAACTACATTAAAGACTAGACATGTAAAATAGACTATACCATGAATCAATTATTCTAAGTCTTTTCCTAACATACATATCTTTCTCACTTCCTATATGCAATTGTATATATATAAATGATAACAATTCTCAATCAACATGATAACCCATTCACTTCATAATAACTCATAACATAATTTATAAATAAATATTTATTTTATATATCACACCCTTATTTATTTTATGAGGTTCTATTGTAATAGAAGACCATATTGAAATAAGGCTAAATTTATACTTTACCACATAATCTTCCCTAATTCCCCTTATAAAAGATCCATTATAAACATTATAAAAAAATCTGAGAATGGGTATATGGTAAACTAGAGTCTACTATTTAACTTCATTACTAACCAAACACCTTGAGAGTAACCACCCTTACATTTATATAAGAATTAATAATTTCCTTGTAATTACTTACAGCTATGTAAACATTTTGAGACAATAAATATAACTTGAATAAATGTCTTAGTGTTTATATAATACCTATATTCACTCGTAAAAAACATTCAACCATTGACTATTCTCTTGATTATTACACACGGTCATTTTATAACTCAAGTTAGAGTACACTAAAATGAAGACAAGTATAGGATTAGTATTTAATACTTAAATATAGATAAGTGAATGTACTCTTTAAGATATGTATTTATGTACTAGTTAAGCATACCTTTGGATTAATATTTCCAAACTAGATTATTAGGTATAAACTCTTTAAGATATGTATTTATTTACTAGTTAAACATACCTTTGGATTAATATTTCCAAACTAAATAATTAGGTATATATTTTTATTTAAACATCTACATACACATATATATCAAGTCTATGAAAATTTCCATTGATCCCTACAACTAGTTATAAAAAGAGATAGTTATGAGTCTAAGCTTAACATTCCATTGATGATTATCTATAATATCATATACACATCTATATATCTTCAATTTCACAATTATTTGTGAACATATAGGTATATACACATAGTATTATCCTAATACATTTTTACTATATGATTATAAAACTAATTGCTCATGCATATATTTCAACAAAAATTCCATATTCAAGCCTTCAAATAGACACTCATAAACACCAAAAGTGTTACACACACACACACACACACACATATATTTATGTGTGTGTATTTATGTATCATACATATATACACACACACAGATATATATACTATGTGTGTGTGTGTGTATGTATATACATACATACTATATATGTGTGTGCATACATACATATTGTGTGTGTGTGTGTGTGTACACACACACACACACACACACAATAAATTTATGTTTTGGTAATTTTACTTAGATTGGCTCTTAATTGACTAAATTTTTATGACTTGAGTAATTTTTAAAGTTACATAATGGGGATGGAAATAGAGGAATATTAAACTATGTATGTATGTATTTATTTCACACACACACACACACACACACACACACACACACACACACACACACACACACACACACACACACACACACACAGAGTGTTTGTGTGTGTTTACATGTATGTGTGTGTGTGTGTGTGTGTGTGTGTGTGTGTGTGTGTGTGTGTGTGTGTGTGTGTGTGTGTGTGTGTGTGTGTGTGTGTGTGTGTGTGTGTGTGTGTGTGTGTGTGTGTGTGTGTGTGTGTGTGTGTGTGTGTGTGTGTGTGTGTGTGTGTGTGTGTAATACATACATACATACATACATAGTTTTATATTCCTTTATTTCCATCCCCCTTATGTAACTTTAACAATTACTCAAGTCATAAAAAATTTAGTCAAATAAGATCCAATCTAAGTAAAATTATCAAAACATAAATTTATTTCAAGACCTAAAACTATATAAATTTTCTATAAGCTTGGGTAAATACATACTCAAATTTAAATCTTATTTTGTTCATTTCTTAAAACCCCTCATATAAATAATTGGTACAAGTATACAAGGATTATGACCATTCAAATAAAAACCCTCAACTATTAATGGATCAAGTGTTCGGAAGAGGGAATAATTTAATACCATTCAAATTCCATGAGAGTCAAATAAATAAGATAGAAAACCATTAAATAAGGCTAGACCCTTAGCTCTATAGGCATGAGGATGGAACCAAGCTCCATCCACAGGTCTATAGATCTAAAAATTCTAGTGTTTAAAGTAAATATTTTTTCAAAATCAATTTTTCCACAAAGTCAAGAAATACAACAAAAACTACATCAGAAAACACACATTATTTTTTTCAATCTTACAACTATGAAAGGAAAACCAACCTAGGTATTGAATTTTTCCATTTAATGCATGAAATGATTGTTTTTACTTTGTTATAGATTAACTTTATCTTTCCTTCTCTTCTTCTTCTATGATGATCTATTTTATATTATCAAATTCATTCTTATTATCTTCTTGCCATTCATATATGAACTAAATTACCTCCAGGATCTCCTACCATTCTACCAGTTCATCATTTGTAATCAATTCATAAATGTTCAAATTATTCATGCTTCTAATTAACTTATAGTCTTACCTCGATATACTTGCATGGATATAGACCAAAAACCCTCATTATTTGATAAATGGCAACATCAACTCTCAATCGCATCAAATAGAAAAATAAACCCTAATGATTCCAAATCATTTATTTTCCTTTGAATTACAACATGCTATGCATTGGAAGCCATTTAAAAATTCCATACAAATCCCAAAACTCTTTATGTTTTAAAACTTAATTAATTTAAAACATGTTTTTAAGTTCATATAACCCCATTACCACCTAGGCCACTAAAAAGTGTTAAAAATATAAAAGATAAATAAAACACCCAAAACTAAAAATTTAACACCTTAAACTACTCAACATCTCAAAATGCATAAGAAAATCTTATTATTTATGTACTCAACATGATTTATCATGTGTAACAATTTTATGTAAATAAATCAAGTTAAAAAACAAATTATCGTAACATGTTAGTATATAATAATATAAGATAATAACATCTCAAATTTAAATGCAAACATGCATCATCTACCACATATAAAACCAGTTAAAGAGAACAATAACTATCATGGAAAACATGCAAACATGCACAATAAACCATATAGACAGAAAGCATGAAGTAAACACTCATTCAGAAAATAATATGTGATGTGTGCATGGGTTTTATGGAGCTTTCTTGACCCCTAATGTTGGTATTTATACCACTCAAATCTCTAATGATACTGTCCCTCTAAACTTACTATGAGGTGGGACAATCCTATAACCACCTCATTAAACAAACTAGTAGTTAGTCTAAAATAATAATCACCGGTATATAACCATAAATAAATTATTGAATGCAAATACTATACAATAAATTATCATAAATGATAATAAAACATATGTTCTAACTATCGATAAAGATATTGATAATGAAAAAATTAATGTAATTGTCTCCCATAAAACATATGTATATCCAACTCAAACATAAAATCATAACTATAAATAAACAATATCAAAATCCATTATTAATTCTTAAATATTTTGTAGAGGAATAAACTAGATGTGACATCTTTTCCCAAAAATAGGTCATTATCCTAATGATACTTATTTCAAAAATAGTTCTAAAAACAAAAACATTGTTCAATAAAATGGTTTATTCATTAGAAGTATTATTTGAATAAATGAAGAAATAGCCTCAAGAATGCATCATAATCATCCCATATAGCACCATCTCTAGTATATTGGTCCCATTAGACCTTGCAATGTGATACTTTTCTATTATGCAATCTAATCTTATGAGTATCAATTATTTTTATTGGTTTCTACTATGACCACCCCTAAATCCTAAACCTATAATTCATTACAATCCAAAACATATGTAGGATCATAAATATACTTCTTTAAGATATGATACATAAAAAACATTGTGAATTTGGGCTAAAGCTAGTGGCAATGTAATTTTATATAGTACATGATTGATAACTTATATAAACTTAAAGGTTCCCACACATCTTGATGATAAATTTGATAATTTTATAAAATTTATTGCACTTTTTTGGGGCTTGACCTATAGAAAAACTTTGTTTCCAACTAAGATCTACCTTGTTATTTTTAGATCAACATAACTTTTCTACCTATCATTGGCTTCAACTAATCTCTACCTTATTAATTTTACTATTGACACTTTGATTTTCACCCTTGAGGAGATGCCTAATTATCCTCATCCAAGTGGCACCATGGAGACATTTCTCTTACTATGGGTGACAATGTTGAGAAATACATATCTAGATTAGGGGCTAGCTCCCCTTGATGCACTCTTTGAAGTTCTTCTATACCTAAAATTTGTAGATGAAAAAGGATTAGAAAAGGAAAATATTTAATCCAAAAATGGTGATCCAATAGTATGTATCATCCACCTACTTGACTGAAACCACTACTTAAAGACAAACAAGGTGTTTTCTTACACAAGACTCACAACTTAGGAACCATTGCTACATCAATGTTTCATATGTTAGATTCAAAAAGGTATGTGATTATTAAGAAGGTGTTGAATGATTAAAAAGAAGGAAAAAATCATGAACCACTTCTATGATATCTTTACACTTAGAAAAAAACACTAGCAAATACCTGAAACAATCTCCTTTCTACAAATTGGTAGACCATCGAGAGTACAATCTAGGAAAGATAATCTTTCACTAGATAAAACCAAGAAGATTCAGTTCATTACTAAATATTATATCATATGAGTGGTAATAAAACTTGTATATTTATTTAATATTTATTCAAGTAAAAATTTAACTAGGGTTTCCCCATCAACCAATGAAGGTTGCTCAAAAGAGCTAAGAGAATGCATATTTATAGCTTTTGAGAGAAACATCAAGCAAAAGGAGTCTGAGGGTCACTTATACATGTGTCCATATAATATAATTAGTTAAAATTACATTTTTAATAGATTTTGGGTGAGATATGCCATTTCATAGAGGTCTACTTGTCTAAAATAAGCCATAAGAATGGTGTAAAGTGACACAAAACCTATAATTCTAGCATACGAAACTTCCTTCGTGATTCACCTTCAAAAATTATATTTTATCTAAATATGGTTAGTTATTATGGTTGGTATTAGAAATAGGGGTTATAAAAAATTTCTCACATGCATTATATTGATCCCTAACCATCCTTATTCTTGTGGACATGCAAAATCGTCTTTGTGAGTTTCAAAATGGCTCTTTTCCATGCACCTTATACGCTGGCATACAAAAACACCCAATCTTCCAAAATAATCCATGAAAAGAAGTTAATGACACTTTTAAAATGTTACCATATCATTATTTTCAATAAAAAACATTTAAAAGGCTTTCATAATTAATTCTCACCACTTTTCACAAGTGTTCACTAGTTGGCTCACTAGACTAGCTGAAAGTGAGGGCTTGGTTGGGGTACTTATAGATTAATCCATGATATGAGATGAATTTTTGGAGTTATCAAAAGTGTATATATTCCTTCCAAATTTTTTTCATCTCTTAACTCCTCTTATAGCCTACATAACACTCAAAATGGCTAAAATAAGACTTGTTTTCCCCTGATCCATACAAATCTATATAAAAAAAACACATGTATGGGATCCTCTGAGATTCATATACAAATTTTATGTTGTTTCATGGCCATTACCTTTCATTTTTATGCTTAAAATTCTCTATATCTCCCATCAATTCACTATGAGGTTTTACAAGGGTTTTGAGTGGCCTAAACTCTTAACCTTTGTTCATAAAGGTTAGACGTTGAAACTCCTTCTAAATACCACTGGGGAATATTCAAGGACATTTCAAAACTAATATAAATGTCTTGGGGTCCCATGAAAATATCCATGATAAATATGAGTGATGGAAGTTGACCTTCAAATGGATTTCTTACTTCTTGTGAGGGTTTCAATATGTTTAGAGTTGGATATGGATTCCTATGGAGTTTCCTTAAAAATGAAAAGATTCCTAAAATTTTTATTTGACCTACCAACATTTTCAAATAATTTTGAGAGCTCACCAAGAGCCAAAAGTGCGAATGAGCCCTATTTTGGAATAAGAACTATGCCTTGCCAATAGGCCTATTTGTAATTTTTGAACCAAAAGATGGTAATTCTCACTTTTATTTCACTCTTATAGAATTAAAACATCATATTTAGCCTGATAGTCATCATATAAAATATTATAGTGCTTGGAGAAAGTTAGAACTTGAAGTAACATTCCATTTGGTTTGGCTTTGCATGTTTTCCTACTAGGTTTACTTGTAAACCTCCTTGTCTAGACCATATCATTGGAATTAAAACATTTTATGCTGGTTTATAATGTTATTTCATGCATTACCCAATTTTACAAATCTCCTTGACTGATTAGAAAGAGCATAAGCCTTCCATTCTTCACTTTTCCCAAAACTACCATTCTTGTGCATGAAAGGAGTAACCTACCTCTGAGACAAAATAGAGGGTATTAGGCCTAATTGGATGAGAAAATTTAATATATAGGGAGATCCAAAAAGTTTTTATGATCACTTGTACCAAATTTTTTGGTCATATTCTTTGTCTAAGGGGTCTAACCAACTTAATTTTGTTAAGAAAAGGATCAAACCCCTATTTCCTACACATTTTTGTTCAAATTTACCTATAGCTGCTACCTTCATGCAATTCCAATGCTAAAATTCTACTATAACATTTTTATCATCATTAATTAAATATCATGGAGATTTTGGAACAATCCTGAACCACTTAGCTAGTGGAAATTCTTGTTTTCCCTTTGTTCCAAGGTATCTAAACCTGCCTATATAGACTGAGATAGATTTTGCATAGGTGAAAAGGTCCATTGTGAATTTAAGGATGTTTTAGGTATGTTAAAACCTGAATTTTATGTTATTTTACTACTCTATTAGGTTTGATACTTTCATTCTCTCCCATAGTAGTCAAACCTACACTTTGCTTAAGCTTGGAAGATGACCTTGTCTGATTATAGGTTGTAAACAGGGGTAATAATGGTGAATATATTTTATTTAAGGTACATCTAGGGGTTAATATCCATCTATAAAACCTTTTTACAATATTTCAAAACCACAACAAGATTTCTTCTTGATCTATAGTGATTCTAACACCTATAACACCAACCCTGCTCACTCTTGCTTAGTTTTGGCCTAATCCTGATTGTATGTTGTATTGGGCTTAAATAATGATTTAATGACACAAGACAAACATTATATGATGATTTTGACTTCATATAAGTGATCACCTAACTTTTTTTCTATGTCAATATAAGTTTATTGCACATTCATATACCTTTCATCTTCAAAGTTAGGCACTTTCAAGTTTAGGATTGAGACATATACCTACAACCCTGTAGGTTTATATGTAGGTTTTTTGACCTCAAAATATATGAAATTCCTTTTTTTTATTATTATCACTCAATTATAATCATTTCATATTCTTATATTCTTTATTTTATCTCCAAGGACCTCATTCTACCCCTGACAAATACCAAACTCAAATACCAGGTTATAGGTGCATATTTTTCCTTAACTATAGGTTTTTAAGGTGGGTTTTTAACCTCACAAGTACATAAAATATTTAGTTGCCTCCATAACATACTATCACATAATTTCACCCATTTATATGTTTCAATTGGTCATAAAAACCACTTTATTCTTGATTGAGACTAAACCCTTGGCTATAGGTGGATAATCCAGACATGTAGGTAGTATTTAGTTATTTAGAGCATGTTTAGGAGTGTATAAGGCTTACTAATATTTTATTTATATTTGGATGCCTCAAAATATGACCTAGTTACATTAAATATTCCTTAATACCATCTCTTATTTTCAATCCATTGAAACCTTGCCTTCATTGCCTACCTTGCCTATGTACGGATAGGGGATAGGCCTAAGAGGCCGCTCCATGAAACATAACTCATCTTCATGGTTGAAGTGCTAAAGATTGATTATTGAATTGTTTTTAAATTTTACCTCTTGAAATAATAAGTCTAGGAATATTCAAGTGCCTTGTAGGGAAAGTACTCATTAAGAATCATGTAGACAACACTGTCTACTTTTAGTGATTTCTTGGCAACTTGGAGGAACTCAAACTCTACCTTTCACTTACTCTTTAGATCCAAAATTTGGAAACGTTTTACAAGGTGGATAGGGATACAAGGAAAAAATAATAAAATTTATGAAATAATCCTCTATCATATCAAAAATTAATCCATAAAAACCTCAGGACCTCTATTTTCTACATTTGGGGACTCAGAGCCCAAAAATGGAAATGACTTTTGTTAGAGTGAAAATTGTTTGTATTGACACTTGTGTCCTAATGGCATGAAAAACATGACTCTTGGGGGATTTTATAGAAAAAAATGGATCCCACCATGTTCTCCCAACTTCCTCTCATTTGTATAACCTCCATAAAATAAGCACAAAATTGATTAAAAGTGAGAAGGCAGTAAACAAGGTGAATATGGGCAATATGGATTTAGAAGAGTGATAGTTGGACTTCCCACAATATTATTTCATGAAATAAATCTTCATACATGAACCTAAATCACATTATCACCACCATGAAACTCCTTGGACATTGGAAAACATACGACCTGCACCCAAATTGCAAACTTCATTAAACTAACACCATTTGAAAACTCCTTCAATGAAAATGTAAGATGAAGTGTTATATATTGAAAAAAATAATTAATAGAGACTTATTTCAGTCTAAAAACACTGAATCAAGATCACTCAACTCCAAGGACCTCTAAAAACCATAAATAGATGCATGACTCTACCCCTCTTGGATGCAATTCTATAACAGGTTACCTAGATTTTTAATGATTGTTCATAAAGGAGGAGGTACCAAAACACAAAATCCTATTATGAAAATTAAGTATATTAAGATTAAAATCCACTTGTAGAATCTCTCCTCCCAACTCTATCTAACCTTCCATATCAAGTGCTTAAAGTTGACCTTTCTTTACATGCCAAGAGGAAAAGGAAGAAAAATGAGTTGTAGATGCATCTTTGTGAATTTTAATTGAAGTTAAAACATTTATATGGGTGTGGGGAGGTGAAGAGACACCTCACCCACGTTTTTAGCTATAGATCAAATCATGGGGACCGTACAAGTGCCCAAAAGGGCCTAAAAACAAGGAGAAACTCCTCTTTTCTAACCATAACTGAATCTTCAACTATCACAAACCTAAATCTGACATCCTTTGACCTCTCCCACGTTATCCATAACTTTGTGATAATTTGACCACTTCAATCATCTATACAGGTCCTCCTTTTTACCTCAAAGTGGGCCCACAAGGCAATTTTTGCATATTATATATGGTAAATGCAATTTGATGACTTAGAAAGATCCTAAATCACATTAAAAAACCATATTAGGACTAAAAAAACATGTTATATGCATTTGACCAAGTTTTTCCCTATTTGAAAAGGGTTGACTTTCTTTGACTTGACTAGTACAAAGGGCTAGAATTTGGACTAAGGCTAGACTAGGGATAAGTGAACATTTAGATCAAAAATGAAACCCCTATAGGACATGGATAAACTAATACAATGTTTAAAAATGTAGGGGTTGAATCAAATTTGACCAAATTTCAAATCTAGTCAACATTTAATTTATCTTCAATTTTGACAAGCATTTCAAGTCCAAAGATCACTCTATCTTCCAATTTATCCCAATTTAATGGTGTTCTGCACCTCCTAACATAAAATTCCTTAAAAGGAGACATTTTTATATTTGATTGGTATGAGTTATTATAATAAAATTCAGCCAATGTTAGGTATTACTTCCACTTGTATTATTGGTACATGTAGTATATCCTCAAAATATTCTTCAAGATCTAATTTATTATCATTGTCTACCTATCAATTTTTGGATGATAAGGTGTACTAAAGTTCATTCAAGTTACCAAAGTTAAAATTAAAATAAGTTAAAAATTAGAGGTCATCTTAGGGTTCCTATCAAAAATAATATTTTCTAGAAACCTATTCAATATATAAAATTATTTCACAAATCTTTTGTCAAGCATCAATGCATCATCTATCAAATTATTAGGAATGAAATGACCTGCCTTGTTAAATTTATCCATAACTACAAAGAACATGTCATGATAGTTTTGGACATAGTTAAACCTTGAAAAATGTCCTTGTTAATAAATTTCCACTTCCATTATGGTATGAAATGTGGGTACAAAAACCCTAATATATGTATAGGTTTAACCTTGACTTACTGACACTCTAAGCATCTAGATATAAAATCAACTGCATCCTTCATAATTCTTGTCGATAAATATAATAGTTTTAACTCTATTGGAATCTTAGTCAATCCAAGATGTCCCAAATAAGGAGAATTATGCAATTACTTTACCATAATATTCCTTAAAATTTCCATGTTAGGTATATATATTCATTTATTATACCTCATAAGCCTATCATTCTCAAATTGAAAACCTTGATATTTATGATCTTGAGAGTTTTCAGCCAAATATTTCTTAACTTTCTCATAGATTTCATCTCTAGGTGAGAATTTTTCCACTGATCTGGAAAGTACTTATTATGTCTAAGGCCAAAATGTACCTTCTATGACTAAGGGTGTCTACTACTTTGTTTTATTTACCATTAATGTAGTTAATTTTGAAATTATAATCTAACATAAAATTTAACCACTACCTTTGATGAACATTTAGGTTAGGTTGGGTGAATATATACTTAAGAACCAAGTTATCAATCTTAAGTTTAAAAGGATTACCTAACAAATAATTCCTCAAAACTTGCAAATCACAAACTATAGCAACAAGTTCAAGGTCACAAGGAGAATAAATTCCCTAATAAGGCTTTATTTTCATAGATTCAAAAACCACAACTACACCATCCTACATAATAACTCCTCATAAACCATCTCTTAATGGATTTGTTATAAATGTAAAATGCTCATTATAAACCATGTTAGGGTGTGGAGCTAAAAGCTTCACCTTGTTGCAAATAGAAAGAGGAGGTTTTTCGCAGCTTGACAGTCACTGACGTCGACAGGCTACAATCGACGTCAGTCAGGGGAAGCGTAGAGGAAACCGGCATCAGTAGGAGATCGGCTGGCATCGGTCACCTCCAGTTAGGCAGGGACTGATGTTGGTCACCTGTAGTAGTCAGAACTACTATTGATGAAAATTTAGTTAAGTGAACACGAAGTTTGCATGTTAAAGACCAGTTCGAGTCTTTGAGCCGCCCATCTAAATTAAGTCTATGCATGAGATCTATATAATAGACTCATGGGCTGTATTGTTAAGTGTAGAACTTGTAGAACCCAAGCATGGAGCTTGGAGAGTTCTTCCCATGGTGGAATCAAGTAGGATTCCCCATGTATGTAAGATCAGGTTTGATATGCAGGTAATTACAGGGTCATGGAGGAGATCTACATGTGATAAGTAAGATCAGGTTGGTCTGCAGGGAGATGTGTGAATGCGAGGGTCAGAGGCAGAGATCGGTGGGTTGGCCAGGATCCAAGGTGACAACAATACATCAGGAGCAAGATCATGGTAAGATCTACTTGGAGTATCGGTTCGTACTCGATTGTACAGATGTACAATGAGGTGAACAACAGCTTGTGTAAGTTATTAGTTGAGACCTATGAGAGAAGATTACTCAAGTGGGAAGATTACTTGGAGCCCTTGAGGTGTGGAAGGCCTTGTAGAGGTGGAGAAGAGTGTGATATCTTTATTTTAATTTCCTTTGTAATGAGTTGAATACAATTGTGTGTTGCCTCTCAGTTTCTGTGTTATTTCTCATTGATATTTATTTGTTCTTCTAGTATTTCCACATGTTTAAGTTGCTTATACATTGGTAATCATGTGTGCTCTTAAATCTAACAAGTTGTGTCAGAACTTTGGGAAACTTTGGTCCTATCAATCCATAACTCTAGTGGTGAGTAAGCCTTCTGTTTAGAACCTTAAAGGCTTCTTCACACTTATCATACCACACAAACCTCTACTCTGTCCACTGAAGAGAGGTAATAATATTAACTATCTTAGATAAATTTGGTACAAACTTCATGTAGTACCTTGTTAAACCCATGAAGCTATCCACCTCATGCACATTTTTGGGTGTTGGCCAATCCATAATGGCTCTAATCTTAGATGGATCCTCTAAAATTACCTCTTATGAGATATTATTCCCTAAGTACCATACTCTTATTTGAAAGAAAGCACACTTGGAAAACTTTCCATAAATTGTGTGCTTCTACAACCACTACAAGACTAAACACAAGTGCTCAACATGATTAGCTTCACTTTGGAATATATGAGAATATCATCCAAAAATACTAGCACAAACTAACCAAGATAATTTTTTAATACACTATTCATGAGATTCATGAATTATATTGGTGCATTTTTTAATCCAAAAGGAAGTATAGTGAACTTGTAATGCCTAAAATGAGTATTGAAAGTTATTTTCGGAATATCTTCCTCTTATATTCTTAATTGATGGTATTAAAAAAAAAAAAAATTGAAAATATTGTAACACCATGCATTTGATCAAAAAAATCATCAATGCAAGGTAAAGGGTACATGTTCTTGATCATTATTTTGTTAAGCATGCAGGAGTCAGTGCACAAACAAATAGTTTCATCCTTATTCTTGATAAAGACTACCATTTCACCCCATGGTGAAATTTTTTGATAAATCAATTCTTTGGCCAAAATTTAATGATGTTATTCCTTTAACTCAATCAACTCAATTGTCATCCTATAGTGGGCCTTAAATTATGTTTCTAAACCTAGAATGATATAAATAATGAAATAAGATTTCTTTTTATGAGGAAAACCTAGAAATTCTTCTGGAAAAACATATTGAAACTCATGTAGAAAATGATAATACTCCAAAGTAGGTTCCTTAACTTCACCAATTTCATCTGTTTTTACTAGGAGTGCTTGACATCCCTTATGTTGAGCCTTCTTAGACTAGATGGTTGATATTTGCCTAATTTTTAACTCCATTTGATTCCCTTAGATTTGGGTTTGATTTCCAAAATCATCCAAACACTCAACCTTTTTAAGGAAATAGTAAACTTTGGCCTTATGGATAGAGATCCAATTAACTCATATAATCACATCATATGATCCTAGTGGTGTTGTATAAAGATAAAAAAATTATGGTAAATTATGGAAATATAATTTTAACCTCAATAATCCATATTATAACATTAACCTTAGATTCATTCCTATACTATAATAGGTGTTAGTCCACCCTTAAACTAATCCTCCAGTGCTTTTGGTGTACAAAACTCATGTGCACTCCTTTAGTTCTATTGTAAAGTCCTCAAAGCCCTAGATTCTGAGCTTGATTTCTTCTATGATGATATATATTTCTATGGAGGTGGTGTTGAGGGTGAGAATGTTAGTTTTCTCCAACTCCTTCCTAAAGGCCTATAGTCTTCCCTTTTCCTTTTTTATATCTCCATCTAGGATCGATCCTTGTTTATAGGCCTTTGTTTGTAAGGCACAAAAGAGTTCTTCTAGGTCCTGCTCTTGGGTCTTGATTTAGGCACTCAAAGTGTTAACCTATGCCATGATATACATGCAATATACCCTAAGACTAGTGTATTCCTATGCCATCAATACATCCTTCTCCCATTTCACCTTGTTAAGGCACGCATCAATGATTGATGCCTGGGTGGAAAAGTTACAAAATATTGCATTAGTTTCCTTGACACCTTCTTCAAGATTTAAAAAGAGGTCTTCCAACTCTTCAAGTTTTGTGGTAATATATTGCCTTTTGGTAGTGAAAGGGTCCTCTTCTTCTTCTGGCATTGAATCTACCTTTAATCTTGGGAGCATCTACTCTATTAACACACACACCTTATCAACTTCTCAAAAAATTGAGGTGTCAACACCATCTAGGATGGATGGATTGGCCTCTTTTACGTGCTTAGCCAAATGTTGAAACTTGAATTTCATGGCCTCAATTGTATCCTCTAATTTTAACATGATCTTCCAACTTGAGGCTCTCACATCATTAATGATGTTCTTCTACACTACCTCAAATGGCATTTGGATGAGGGTATTGGATGACTTTACTAGATTAAATGCATGGGGGTTAATAAGAATGTAATCATGCCCTTCCTCTAGTTATTTTGCACTTAGGATAACATTTTATGGTACCTTAAAAAGAGGCTCATGTATATAACTATCAAAGGAAAATGGTAACTTCTAGCACATCCTTATCATGGTGATTTTGGATGGCATATACTCTATCATATAATATTCTTCATCTGTGAACCCCTTTTGTGCCTTCTCTCATAGTCTCATCTCAACTTATTCTCCTTGGACAACCAGCTCCATCTATTGTGGCTCTTCTTCATCAGATCTAACACTTTCTACAGTGCTTCCCTCTAATGTGTCCTCTTTCTTTGATAGGGGTTCTTCCTTGAACTTGTCTCCTTCATTCACTTAATCTTCATCGGTGTTGGATTATACCTCTTAAGTATGTTAGGTTTCCATTTCACTCTCTTTTTTATTTTTTAAGGTACCAATATCATCTTGCTTATCTCCTAACACCCCACCACTACTTGGGCATGCCTATGGTGTGGCTTCTTATATTATGCTAGTGGGGGTGCTATGTGCCTCTATTACTTTCTCTTTCATGGGATATATGCTTATGGTAATCCTCTTCTATTCCATCTCTCTCCTAGCCCTTTATTTTTGGGCCTTCTTTATCTCTACCTTCTTCTTCTTGACTATAGCAGTTGTCTTTTCCTCCTTAGCCCTTATCTCTTTGGCCTCTACTTGCATAACTTCCTTTGGTGTCATGCCCTTAGCCTTCATGGCCTCTCTTTTTTTATCTAACTCTAGAACCACCTCTATATGGTCCTTATTTAGGCCCATTTCCATTTATAAATACCTCTTTTCCTCCTCAATTCATGGAGGCTACATTATGGATTCTATGGGTGGGGTGCTTGATAGATTTTATACTTCCTCAAGTGTGGAAATAGTGATACCTTAGAGATCCTCATTAATTTTCATAGCACAGGGCTCTTCATCTATTTTTCTGCTCAAGCGATATATACCTTTATCCCTCCATCTTCTTCCTCTTCCATCTCTTCATGCACCCTTTATGCTTTTACTTCCTCACACACCTCTTGCACCTCCATCTTTGCAAAGGTTATCCTGGTCATTACCACTATCCCTTTGGAATTATTCTTTTTTTTCTCCCTTGGCTTGGGTGATGTAATCCCTAGCATGAAATCCACATGCTTCTTCTTAGGTACAAGGGGATCACCTTCATCACTGAAAGAAATATTCAATTAGATGCACTATTATATTTCCTCCAAGGTTTCTCCTTGCTTATTATAAGGGGATTTTCTTGGTGCCACTAGTGTCAACTCTCTTTTTTTGACCCAAAGGGGGAGTTCATCATATTTATTTAGGCACACTCCCTTCTTCCTTGGCTTCATCTCATAGAAGAGCATGTGAATATGCCCAAGGTTGACTTCTCTTTTGAGGGCATATATGTTTATGGAATCATATTCATCCGCCTCATCTTTGGTTACTTTTCCTCGTAGGTGCATTTATTGATGCCTCAACTTACATATTTCCACATCTATGACCTTTACCTAGATATCCGCCTACTATGCATTAGGGATTCTTCTCATCACCTCTCTAAAGTACTTGGCTGAAAATGCATAAGGAAGTTCTAGCTAGCTGGAGTGGTTACCATCTATGAGAACCAATTGTGCTACATAAAAGTGCTTCATAATGGTATAAGTCACTATTCTAAACATACTCTAAGGGAGTTTCTTAGGAATGAGCCATTCCTCTCCAAATGCTTTGATATGCCATGTGCACAATCCCATTACTAGGACTTTGTACTTCAAGGTGAAGGAAAGGGGCAAGTATAATTATGGTATTTCATCACGGAGGAGTCATTGTGTGTTGGGAAGACCCACATGTTATCTTTATCAACATTAAGAATGTTGATCTCCTCCATCATGATTAGTATCAACATGGACCCCCACTAAAAGGTCTGTTGTGATATATGGCCTTAAAATGTGTTCTTTATTATGTCTTCTATGATCAACTTAGTGATATTAAATTTCAACCCTTGTGCCATGTGGTAGGTGATGCACAAGTATGTCTTTGTTATATCCACCCATCAACAACTAGGACATAGTTTGGATCTCACTAGGTGTGAAACTTCCCTCATCCCAAGATCATTAATGTCTATGATTGGGAATGTGAATCCTCACTTTTAATAACTAAGGATCTTCTCAACCCTTTCAACCTTGGAATCATATACCATCATCTAGCATATATCTACATCAGATTCTAGGAGTCCCTTGATTTAGTTGATAAGACTTGAAAATAGCCTCATGTGCCTCCCTACAAAGTAGAATTGGTCCCTATGGATGTGTGAGAGGAGGAACTACATGAGCTCCTCCATCTCCAAAAAACTATCTAACTTATAAAGTTAAGTTGCATTAGTGGTCACTAGTTTGTTCTAGAGTGAGACATCAAACAATGATACACTTTCTATAGTATTTTCCCCTATGTCTACCACCTAGTCTTGCACTAGGTCTTATGCATTTATCAAAGTATGGTGGTTATAATCTTTTATGATATATTTTTTCATGAATGTCACCCAATTTTCTCCCATCAAGACCTCTTTGGGAAACTACATGTCCCAATTGACATCTTTTCAAGCACCTATGGATCATCTTTGGTGATGCTTACTCCCTCTACTAGTGGTGCTATTATTTTTTTCGTGGTATATTCTACTACTACTCATGCATTCTTGGATTATTTTTGTGCCTATTATAGTCCTGAATTCATTCACTTTTTTGCCATCCTAAATTGGCTAGTGTTGAAGAGTGGTCTATTTATCTTTCCAAAGCCTTCAATTTTTGTTAGCACTTCTTACAGTCATGAGGTTTGTGATTGTGTCTTCGGATCTTGATCTTTGTGTGTCACAAATGGTGTCCTTGACATCACTCTAACTTCTATACTACCTAATTAATGCCCAATTCATAACCCTTACTTCTCTACTCTAATATTTTAGAGAAGCAAATTTTATTCTTTACTTAGCTATTCACTTTTGGTGTTTTAGGGGTTCTTAAAGTCTCACTATAATAGGGTCTCCATGCTTTGACTCTCTGGTTCACTAGTTTCACTCTAATTTTCTATTCTAAGTTCATATTATCATAGGGTTTGTAATCATAAATAGTTTACTTTTCACTATTTTATATCTCTACTCTTATCTATTACCTTAATTATGGTTGGTTAATGGAATGACGATGCCTATATTCCTTTGGATTCACTATGACCTATAAAATCCACAAATTTTTTTTATCATTTTTGCATTCAATTTAGATCTTTGTGCTTCCACTATCACCCCATTAAGTTCTTATAATGACTTCTTGGTGAAGTGACATGTAGTTCAAATGGTCACTTCCTACCTTTCTTTAGTTGGATGTTAGCTTGGCTTGATGATCTCTCCTATGCTTTATTTACTTAGCATGATGTTCGCACCTAATATAGCAACCTAGGTGTAGTGCCTCACATGCACATGATTGAAACTCCTCGATCCCATTTCCTCTTCCTATTGTGCTTATATTTAAAGTGCATTTTTCTATCTTAATCAATTTCACTATGCTTTTCACTTCTTTTTTTGGCATTTCCAACCCCATCCAAATTCTTTATGCCATACCTCCAATGTAGTACTCTCATCTGATCTCTTATACATGATCATGTTATGCATCTTCACTCTATCTCGTGTATTCATATCATTCACGCCTCTCTTGGTTCACATATTAATTATGTCTGGTGAGTTTTATGTACCTAATAACTTAGGTGGCTAGTTTTAGGTGTTTACAGAGTAACCTTGATCAGCTCACCCATATGGTATTATGCTTAGAAGTACCAAACTAGCCTTTATTTGGGCCTAACAATGCCTCACTTCTTTAATATTGTGCACAAATATATGGTGTGCCTTGTGTCTAAATCTAGAAAACATCACATGCGCATAACTTATTTGTCTAGCCTCAGACACTTGGAGATCATCCATGCTCAACTCACGTAACTATAATTATATGTAAAAGTGTTAGATAAATTCTTCTAGTGGCCTTAATATGTTGCTTATTCACTTACCACATTAAAATTACAAAATAACATAAATAAAAGGAACTTGTTTAGCTTGCACAAAAATTTATTTTGGTCATCACAATACAATAAAATCATGACTAAGAAGTTGGTGTTAGATGACACAAGTACCACCCTATTACCGATATAGCTTCAATCATTTTCCATTAAAATGCTCAGGGAACATTTCACGTAACAACTTATGGAGCTTGCATGTGTTAGTTTCTAATATTTTATAGACAAAATATAGACCCATCCACCTTATCTACATCTTTACTAGGTGATTGAGGTACTTGGAGTCATATAAAAAAACTAATGTTCCCTTAGTTAGTATTTTGTGCTTGATATGCTTGTCATGCCATAGCTTTTGGCATGCCTTTTCTATCTACTAGCTCTACCTTTCCTAGGTGCACACCTTATCTAAGTGCTCCAAGTCTTCTAGCCTTGCATTCAATGATTATTGGTCATTAAATCAACTAATTCATGGATTATACAATGATATCGCCAATAACTCCATCACTAGAATCACCTTAGCACTAAAAACTAGTTGAAATGGTGTATCCTTATTCATTCACTTGTAGGTTGTGTGGTATGCCCATAACACTATCAAGACTCTATCATCCCAATATTTATGACCAACATCACATATATTTGTGAATTACATCCCTAGGATCTTATGTAATTCCTCAATTATGTCATTTTATTGTAGATGATAAGGTGTTGTCTTATGGTGGGCCATTATGTATTCTATCAATAGGATCTGCACAATTTCATTAATAAAGTATGTTCTCCTATCACTAGTCAAGCTGAGTGGCAACTCATAGTAGCTTATGATGTTCTCCCATATGAACCTTGTGGCTATGGTGGTTATGTAATTTTTGGTTTGCATGGCCTCATCCCACTTGGTGGATTAACTAGTGGTGGCTGGAATGTATCATACACATGTACATCATGTTGTTGGAGTAATTTGTCCAAAAAATTCAATGACCCATTTCTCTAATGGCACATAGGAAAGAATGGGGATAAGAGGAATCTCATATTGGTAGTTAGGATTCCCTATATTCTAATACATGTCTCATGCCTTGGTGGTGCATTATTTTGTATCTTGAAATAGACTTGGCCACCCCAAGCTTGAATTAAAAACCTTGCACACCATTACACACACCTAAATCTGGCCATAAATAACCTCCAACTAGGGTTCTAACCAATTTCTACTTAAAATACACAATTTGGCCTAAAAATACTAAAAGGAATTAAATGAGTTGAAATTTACATATTCAAGTGCCAATTTTTCTTAGGGTATCACTGAATAGGGTAATGCAATTTATGGGCTAGCTAACATTGATTAGATAATTTTGAGTCAAAATGCCAATTTTACACCTAGGTGGTCTAGATTTCTCTTTTATATTAAATTTATTACATGAGACATGTGCTTTTGTTATTTTTATTTGGTAACATCCTAAATGGGAATATGGATCCAACACATCCAACATTTCCTTCTAATTTTAATCCAATCAAATTTTGGACCAATAACAAGGCATTATGATCAATTTGAGTAATTTGTGCACAAAGTGCTTAAACATGCTTAAGAACTAATTAACCCAAATCAAGGCCTAATCAAGAATTCCATGGAAAATTGTTGAATAATTTATTTTGGAAATGAATATGGAATATCTGCATCATCAAGTGACCTCATTTTTTGGGAAGACATCCTTAGGCCATAAATTCCACAAATATTAGAATTCATGCCTCCCATGCCTCATCAAAGCCCTTGATGCCTCTTAATTTATCCTCTATCCCAAATATTTATGAGCTTATTTATTTATCAATTTTAATTACATAATTGAATTAATCCTTAGCCACACATCTCAATCCTAAGATTGATGGTTCATGTTGATTCTGATCAATCTCAAAAATCTATAAATAAGAGGCCTTACCACATAAATTTCAAATCTTGATAATGCAAATTTATAATGAAAAAATGATTTCAAAATCCATTTTAATTGGTGTTACCATGCCAAATTGATTCCAAGCTAATCCAAGCCAAAGCCTCAAGGTGCCAAGGAGAAGAGGAGATAACCAAGCCTCATTTGATGAAGACTTCATGAGCACAAGTTGAGCAAGCCACTACAATAAGAATTTTGGATCATCCAAGGAAGGTAAAAGATGATTTATTTTGAATTTTAGTTGTGTTTTTTATTCATGTTTTTTAATTAAGCTCTCCCTAGTGCCTAGGTTTAGAGATGGTATGCTAGTTAGTGTGTTTCTTTTATTTTATTTTCATTTTGAAACTAACACAATAATAACCATCCTCTCTTGAGTCAAATTCTTAGATCACATATGGCACACCCAGTGGGAATAGAT
Source organism: Torreya grandis (assembly GCA_037957365.1). Classification (NCBI taxonomy): domain Eukaryota; kingdom Viridiplantae; phylum Streptophyta; class Pinopsida; order Cupressales; family Taxaceae; genus Torreya; species Torreya grandis. The sequence continues at coordinate 1,917,970 of JARHVA010001479.1, forward strand.
GCATCCCACACATGAAGAAGATTATTTTTTAGCTTTAAAATCTTCATTTGGATCATTAAAACTCTTGTAATTTGATTTTTTAACTTTCTTTTGTTATTTTTCTTTGTTACAGGTTTACACAGTAACTGACATCAGTTAGTAAAATTGTCATCAGTTGGATAGCTATCATCATTCACTATTGGTATAATTGATGTCAGATAGGTAACCATCATTGGTTAGTATGTGTAACTATCATCAGTTATATAACTAACGTCGGTCACTATGTTTTTCTTAAAACACAAACTCCAGAGCTCTTTTTTTAAAGTTTATCATTTCAAACCCAAAATAGATTCAAGGCTAAAGGGCATGTTAACATTTTTGTTGCAAGACCAAGCTTGACATTTTCTAAAAACATGTTTAAATCACATTTTTTCATGCTTAAAAATGAATTAGGAACATTATTTTGGTGCTTAAAGTAATATTTAAGGTACTTAAATAAGTATTTTTAGCTTTAATTTTCAAAGTTACAACTAAGACCAAGGGGTCAAATGAACACCACCTCATTTTAATATAGGCTTAAAAATGAACTAATCTTTCTAAGCTTCTCATCTTCAATAGTTTCTTGATCTAATTTTTGTTTGGAAAAAAAGGGTTGTTGCATGTATGCTCTTCTAATTTTCCCCTTTAGGGAACCCTTAGAATCAAAGTGACATTCATATTGTAAGTAGCCTATTTTAAGGATTAGAAATAAGTTCATCTAAATCACTCCCTAAAAACTCATCAAAGTTTGGGTGACCTTGAAGACAACCCTAAAGTCTTTCTATTTTCATGATTTCTTTATTTTTATGTAAACTTAGCTTGCAAGGGGGCCTTCATCACCTCTCATGAGTTTTTTTAGGGAAGCTTTGACCTGGGGTTTCAAATCCTAGGCATTAACTTCATTTTATCCTTAATTAGAGTTTCACATAGGAAATAGTGGCACTTTGAACATTGTACTACACTAAGCGAATAGTAGGATGTAGTGGTTGAAAAAAGGACTAAACATTTTTGTTACAAGCCAAGTGATACAAACCCAAAAATTTTGATTTTATTTTGAATTGTTTGGCATGAAATTTAGTGTGTAATTAATTACCATATAACATTTATAAAATTTTTAGATCTTAGACAATTCCCCACTTGTCATGGAAGTACTATTGGTGCAATGTGCACCTCAAGGTCTATGTTAAAGTACTATCATTTGAGAGGAGCGGGGGTACAAAAACCCTACTATATAATATACATTTACTTTTGGATGAATACTTAAAATCCTCTCAAATTATGTATATAGATGGATTCCAACAATACCAAGCAACCTTATTAATTTAGAGTCTAAGAATAATTAATCAGTTGAGTTTTGTCCTAGATTAAAGTATTGTTTGAAATCAAAAATTGGTGTAAAAAAATGATACAAACCAAAACAAATGGTCCTCATTTTCTTTTTAATAAAGAGGTGTTATACTACCTATGTAAGATCATTAATTTTCCTTGTTCAAAATTTCATCAAAATATTGGGAGTCATATCATCCACTTTGGTGTGGTTATGCTACCCAATTGTGTCTAGACCTTTTACCAAAGTTCTTTAAGTCCTTCAATTATAATATAAATTTTAAATTACACCTTTAGAAATTCATAGGGTTAATGTGTTATGTGGGTTCTCAATTTTCACTAAACTTGAGGGAAATTAGGTTTAATTTCTAATTTGTGTTTAAGGTTATTTAAGAATCATAAGCATTATCATCACTTGATAGACTTAAGCCATTTTTGTGCTAAAAACTTTCACTTTGAGTCTATGCACTATAGAACATTTTGAGTAAAGAAAATTAGTGTTATATTATCAAAATTGTGGGAAACTATCTTTGGCTTAGAGATTTTTTTGAAACAAAATTTTTTATCACACCTTTTGGGTAGTGTAGCATCGTTACTCTACCTAAAATATTTAAAATATTGTTTGATAGACCCTCTTGCATAGAGTTCAAATTTGTTCCTACATTTTCAAACCAATCTGAGTGTCCTTTTGTGATATTTTATCTAGCATAGTTACACCATTCACTTTTGTCTAGCTTTTTTGTCAAAAGAACCAAATTTTATGCCATTATTTATGAGAAAAATAAACTATCTCTAAAGTGCCTTTTGTTTCATACCTTATACCTAGTTGATAAATTTCATGTCCAAGAATCAAATTCCTAATGTTTTTTAGAAGTCTTTCAAATCCATTAGATTAAAACTTTCATTTATTTCAAAGTCTAGATTTTGATTTTTTTTGGCCAAGAGTCATATCAAATGCCTTGTTTGAGTCTAGCTTTTGACACCATTCGGCCAAGAGTCCTAGAACATGCCTTGTTTGAGTCTAGCTTTTGATGTTGTGTTTGGCCAAAAGACTTAACAACTTTTAAATTCATACATTAGACTGATTTGAAATAGTTTGACATTAGAGTTTGGTATTTAAATTTTTTTTCAATTTACTTTCTTATCTTTGTATGAATGGTGAAATGTTAGATACTTCATTCTAGCTTATTTTCTCACAAATCTTTGCATAAACCTTTTGATCTTTTTGATGAATCTAGACCAAATTGGAACATCATATGTTCTAGATGTTGTCCTTTTTAGATTTTTTAAAACTCTTTAACATTTTATCACAAATAATTTACTATTGATCCCAACATGCATTCCTACACTCATAGTGGACTCGTGTATAATCTAGGGATTAGTAATGTAGTTGCACAAGGAGGAATGGTGCAAGACCCATACACAAATAATATTACTTATGAGATGGATTCTTATCCCTCTTATAATCCCTTGGATAACTATTTGGTTTACACACCACCTTATTTAGAACAAGACTAAGAATAAACCATATAATAACTAGGTACAATACCCATAGTGGATGAGCTAGTTCTTCAACAGTCATATTATACTAATGTGGCTTCCACATATGATCCATTTTTATTTGAGTGACATTTGTTAGAGAACAAATATTAGATTTTTGGTTAGATCCATAGAGGCAGGGGCCAATTTCTAGCAGACTTCCACCATGAAAATTTACTAAGCCTAGTAAGAGTGCCCCATATTATCATTTATGATCAATAGGCTTCTTCTAAAAATCCTATGGCCCTAATCCAAATAATGTATCAAGACACTAAAATATCTAATCAAGGAAAAACATCACGGAAGACCACTTTAACCAAATGTAGATAGCATATCAAACCTACCTAAATCTAACACATAATTTCAATCAGATGAGCATGATGAGAAAACCTCTTATTGACTTAGTTCCTTCAACAGGAGTTTTGATAGAGTAAACTAGACAAGATAATCCAACTTTCGATCCATTCATGCAAATCGATTCGGTAGATAACTTGATGAATATGCTTATTATTTAATAAGTGTCTTTGGCCTCTACATAGAATAGTGAGCCAAACATAGTGGACAATGTTAAAACAATGTCTAATTCCAATCAAAGTATTACTAACACACAAAAAACTATCCAATAACATGTGACTATAGTTAATTTCATGAGTGTATCATCATACCAGGGAGTAGGAGTTTCTACATCCCAACCTAAACTAACTACTTCCTCAATTATACAACCTATAGGATTAGGTAATCAAACAATGGCCAATGTCATGCCTCAATGATAGAATGTGATGAATCATACTCCTCAAAAATTAATGAGTAGTATTCTACAATAACAGGCATAATATAATGTACCAATGCAATAGAGGATAAATACATTGCCACCTCAATTAGGGGCAACTAATTTTACACCTCACTAGGCAATGACAAACACACCTCTTCAGTCATAAACTAATATGCCAATCCAAAACCAAATAATGACTAGTCAACAATGTGAAAATACTAGTCAATGAAATATGTTAAATCTGTAACCTATTTTCACTTCCCCATAGGGATTCATGTAATAGGGAGGCTCTCATGTTTCTCAAGCACTTACTAGACAATTTTTGGTTCAAAATATGCCACAAATTCAGAGATAGGGTCTTGGTTCACAAGTTCCCACTCAAAAACAAGGTTTAATTAATAGGCACCATGTCACTTTTCAACCATAACAGACATAGTATAATTATATCCCTCTATCCTAACCAAAACATCCTCTAAGTCAAACCTTTATCACCACCCTAAATAGAATATCACACAACCAAATGTGTTGTTTCAAATACATCCTAGTCCACATATACATATTGCTAGTCCATTCCTCAACCAAACCAATATACCCCAATAAATATCTCCATCATACCCAAGTCAAAGTTTCCCACTTGTGACCTTCAAACCATCTACCCAAACTAATATTTTCCCTTAAACCAATGTTCTTTCTAGTTTCCTATCCCAAGAATTACAATAGATGAAAGATGAAATTGCTACCATTCAAGTTTGGAATTAGACTAAAAATTTTAAGTTAGATGACATGTGTTCTTATCTATTCAACATGGAGTATTTATAGATACCATTTCCTCCAAGATACGAACCACTGAAATTTGACAAATACAAATGGAAAGGTTACCCTAGGGCCCATTTGACTGAATTATTTGTCACATGTAAACTAGTGGCATATAGCAACATGTACCTTTTGTTGTCATTTCCAAGGAGCTTGGTTGGACAAACCTTGGAGTGTTTTTTTAATTTTACCAAAAAATTAGTAATGGATTTTGATGATCTTTCTAAAAGTTTGTGCAACACTTTTCCTATTATCTCAAACATGAGATTTCATTAGTGGACTTAATGTAAGCAAAGCAAAAAGCTGGTAAGAGTTTTACAAGTTATTTATAGTGATAGAGAGCCCTTGCAAGATGTTTTACCCATAGTTTACTAGATAAATAATTAGCTACTATGTTTACTAAAAATTTTCATAGTGAGATAACTTATCACCTAAAGCTACAAGTGCACATAATTTCAAGGAAATCATTGACAAAGGCTTGTTGATTGACTGCTATCTCATCAATAATGGAGTCATAAAGCTTAATTAAACTAATAAAAATCAAGGTACCAATCAGGGAAATGGCCAAAATTAACATCCCATTCAAGCACAAGCATCTCAAATAACATAAGCCAATAACCAAGAAAGATCAAATCAATTCAATTGCAATAAAAATGTTGTGGGAAATGGAGTAATCAAATCATGTCATGTCCAAATGGTTTAAACATCATTTTCACCACCTTTTTAGCTTACTCCTACCCAAAAACCTCTCTAACTAATACCACAAGCACAATAACCAAGACTTGTATAATAAATAAAACAACCTTTACCATTGCAAACCCCTCCTCCTAAGAGAACCATGCCTACATGTCATGTCCTTAGTGACCTAGGAAAACCTATTGAGTTTGTATTTCACAAACCTGTTGTCACTAATTTTATTAGTTGATCTATACCAAAGCATTATCCATAAGGCATTCTTTATCTTGATTGGCACCATGAAAATTAATTATGTGACTATCATTGCGTTAATGGGCATAATCTACGAAGATGTGTCCAAATCAAGCATTTAATTAAGAATATGTTGGAGAATGGGGAGATAACATTAGATAATGGTGCTTTCACTTCCAATCAAACTCTTGGGATTTATCAAAATCCCTTTCCCTGACATAATAATAAATAGTCATAAAATAATTAACAACAATAGTAATAATGACTAATGCATTAGAAAAATAAAAAGTATCATTATCAAAGGCTAAACTAATAGAATCAACAAAACTAGCCATAGAACCCACAAAAATAAAACAATGAACAAAACCAAGGTCAAAATGGTAACAACCAAAAAACCCACCATGTAGTTGCACATGACTACAATAGGGTTGTAGGTCATATTACATGGGGTAGTGTTATTACCATCTTCAATAATCCTAGACCAAGCACTAATCATCCTAGACTATTGTTAGATAACAACATTCAACCAAATTATATGAATAATCCTTATTTAACCTGGGAGTGCATACAGGCAAACTAGTAAACTAGGACTTCCCCTTTTAAACATTATATCAACAACTCATCCTTGACACATGACCACATGCAAGTACACTAGTAATCAAGACTTGTCTTATTTGGTCCCACACCATTCCAAACATTTGTTAGCAATAATGGTCTAATATTTAATCTTGATTGTGTAATCACAACTCTAAGGTTGAAGATTGTTATCTCAGGCCCACAACCATCTACCACTTTACCTATTATCCAATCAACCATTCAACCTCAGAATAAACCATTCAATACTGACCAAGATAAGAAGTTTGATATTGTGGAATACTTGGTAGAAGACATTAGCACAAATTTTTATTTTATATTTGTTGTGAAATTCATTAATTCACAAGAACATCTTGAATGATTTTTTGACCCAATCCACTATTGGTAGTGATATATCCCCTGATAAATTTCAAGCTTTGGTTGGACACTTAGCTATAGCCAAACAAGTCACATTCAACTAGAGTGATATATCTTCCCTTGGCCTACTCCATAATAGCTCATTGTACATAGAAGTTTATATAAGTTATCATAAATTGAAATGTGTCCTTATAGACAATGGATCAGGCCTGAACATAGTGTTCCTAAAGCTCATCAAGCTTCTTGGGTACACAATAGCAGATGTCCAACTATAAATGATAACCATCAAAGCTTATGATAATCAAGAAAGAGAACCATAAGGCACCATTAGTTTACTAGTTATCATTGGGCCTTTGACCCATGATACACTTTGCCATGTGTTTGATATTGAGTTATCATATAATATGCTTCTAGATAGGCCTTGGGTACATGATATTCATGTAGTCCCATCAATGTTGTACCAATGTATCAAGTTTTCCCACTCAGGGATGGAATTAAATATTCCAAGAGATTTAAACCCATATGAACACTATAAACATCTTCATGCCAAATTTCAAAGCTATAATTATTAGTATGGCATGAATCTAAATTATAAGTAAGATAAAGGTAACGCTATACTTAAATGAAGTAGGGGACATAATTTATATTCTTGTATTGAATGTGGATATTATAACAAATTGTAGTCAATATAATCAAAATAATATGGACATTCTAAAAGATATATAGTGATCTCTAGACTATTATGTTTCATTTTACTACGTGTATGTATTTTTGAAGGATTTATTGAGGTTTTTATGTTTATAATATGTTGGATTAGTTATTTCACTATTCATATTGATTAAAAAAAATTAATAGTGGTTTTATATAAAATTAACCAACTTATGCTTTGTACAAGGTATTTGAATTTAAATAATGTGTGTTTCATTTAGATTATGCTTACTATGGCTAAAATTTAGTGAAATTTTTAGGGCCTAATTGCATGCTAAATTAGGTTTTGTTTAAATGATTGTGTTAGAAATAAGGGTTTTACTATAAATCAGGGTTATATTTATTGATTAATTCACAAGGGTCATTAAATTAATTTTTGTTTATAAATTATATTTTCCACTTGTAGACACGATTTTAAGGATTATGTAGCACCTTAGTTTTGTACACTTGGAAAACTCAGATATTGATTTTTCCTTTTAGTTGTAGACCTTTCTCACTTTATGAAGTCTTTCATCTACTCTATCTTTGGGACCTTGTCCTATCTCTTAGTCTAAATAGTCTTATTTTGATGATCCAAACCTTCTATCTTGCCCAAAATTCTTAAAACCTACATATCTTCCACTTCTACAAAATTTGATTTTGTACCTACTTTCCTACTCTCTAGACACTATCATCTAGATTATATACCTACATCGACACTAGTGTCCTACTTTGATACAAGTGTCCAACACCCTAAAGTCATATAATTTTAAAATGAAACATATCCTAATGGTCAACCTAAATTATTTAACATAAGTTACTTTTCCAAAGGGATTGATATAAATACAAGATCAACCCTCATTCATTCATCACCTAGAATAACTTATAAAATACCTAAGGTAATTTACCAAAGCATTCAATCAAGCACTTTATAAAGAAAAAAATCCCTATTTTATCCCTTTTTAATATAAATGATAGGTATAAAACATACACAGGTCTGAAATACTAAAGGAGCAGCCTAAGATCCCAATTTGACAAGTTATGAGCTATGCCAATATTTTATTTACTTTGCACATATTGCATGATTCACACATAAGCCAACACATAGGGGAAAACTACATAAATCTAATTTCCTTGTTTGATTATTAGATATGTAAGCATTGACCATTAACATAAAGGTATGTGGGGTTACCTTGAAACTATGTGCCTACTAACCCATTTTACCATAGGTCACTATGAATATGAAGAACTAGGGTTTTGTAAATTCATGACAAGTGATAGTCCATGATCTAGATTAGAATACACTAAAGTTAAGTCAAAGTCAAACCTAGAAGCATCCAGGTGGTCACATCCTTTTTTAACATGTATTATGTATAAGACACCTACATTAGGTTTAGATAATAATGTCAACACAACTGTCCAAGATTGATGATAATGTCCATGTCTCCAAAGGCACTCAATCCTTAATTTAACAACTATTCCAAAATCATCTTCTAGACTAATTTTTGCTTGTTCTAGATCCATGACTATATTAACATCAGATAAATCTAAGTACATTATTTATTTGTCAATTGATATACTTATCATATTTGTACTTATTATTTTTAGCCTATCTCAGTTTAAGAAATTCAGTATATGTATATCTAAGTTTAGCATCCAATTGGCATGCTTTAGAGATAATTAATTATCTTTTTGCCCTAGGATATCTCTACGTAGTTCACCCTAGATAACCAAAATATAGAATCAATTTAAGTTTAAACATTTGGGCAACCTAATATTTTAAGGTCAAACCCTAAGAAAATTAGGGTTTTCTAATTTTTTCTTGATTAATGTATTTTGTTGTAAATTTTTTTTTTCATTTATGAAGCAATGGAAAATGTTAATACAAAAACTTGATTTCAAATGGAAGATAAATAAGCATTGATTAATCATCTTAATAATAAAAATATCTTAATGAATACATTGTTGTATGTTACAAAAGATGAAATAAGTAAATATGATAAAAATAAGGCTTCTTCACTGAGTGATGGTAAGTCCTTAGAATCTACTAAAATTTATTTCATACCAATCAATATACCTACATCTCGTGTCGGCATACATTATTTCTTCCAACCTTTGTTTCCTAAAAATATTATGGTTACATTTATCATGGGGATAATAAATGCTTTAACTTAAATATCAGTTTCTATGCCAATTCAAACCATGATTACATCCCATTTGGTGATTTCTCAACTTTCTAATCTAAATCCTAATGGGTCCACAGTTCAATCACTCCTTCAAGTTATAAATAACTTATAGGATAAGGTTACAAACATTAAACAAAACACTTTAAATTATCCTCATGCTATTAATTCCCAATGTGTGTTACATAACCCTATTTCACTTAAGATATCCTTTCACCCTTTTCCAACTATTTTTATTGCACCTATGCATGATATTTCATAGTACCACCAATTTATTACACAAAATTTATATTTTTTAGATATATATGACCATGCTTTGGATGAGATCATAAGATTATATTTCCTCTACATATATTCAAAATTATCAAAATAATAATAAAAGTCTATAAAACATTATAGAACTTACATACTCTATTAGCTCCTTAACATCTATGTGTTAGTTCCATGTTGATACATGGAATATCAGTTACTTATACATATACATGTTTATCACACTTCTATGTGAGTGTGACATAAAAATACATAGATAGATGATCTATTCCTATTTTGTATGTTGGGCATTTCATCTACTCATTTCATATGGACATTGGGCACATCCACCTTTATGATCAAGATACTCATAAGTTATATCATTTTATGGCTACTCTACATTATCATGTTTTGAGATCACATACATAATTACACATGCCTTTATCTATGATTATACCTTTCACAGGGTACTTTATATGATATGCACTTGATTTGATCCATGGGATATTAGGATATGTTTATGTTGGTTTCTTATGCTTTTTGTTATACACTTCCTTGAGTGTCTTGCATTGATATTGTCTTGATTATTTGAGAATTTGAATATGATATTTTATTTCTTCCCTCTATGCATATGTATGATTTCTTTGACATTTAAACATGTCATTATTTTTTATATGGACATTTCAATATGTCACCCTTACTTTTATGAACATATGACTAAGTCATGTCCCTTCGATTGTGTGGTATTTGAACATGTCCATTTTTTTGTAGTCTCCTTAGAGAATTTACTTTTGAATTACTTTATATTTCTCTTGTGTGTGTGCTTGATTTGATTATAGTGTTACTATCTAGACATTTACATAATCCTTATCATACATCTTAGGCATTCATGTGATCACATTGTTATATGTGCTTCAATGCTACATTTACCTAGACATGTCCTTCTATATGCTACATGGTTATATTCAAAGATTATACAATCATCTTATCCTTTTGAGGTGAGTTAACTAATGGTTTCTATTCTTCCATCACTTCAAATGGGGGAATGTCATATGGGCATGGATTATATATATTTATAGTTTTTAAATTAAGTGGGGGCATGCTTTGGAAGCATGTTATACATACTCATTCAATATTTGGTACCTATATTATTATTTAGATTTAGTGGAGGCATGAATTAAAGGCATGGATTGCACACATTCATAGTTTTTAGACAATAGGGGAATGTTTTAGAATAATGTACTCCACACTTATTTAGTATTCAACACACCTAGATTCAATGGGGGCATGTTTTGGAAACATGTCATCCACATTAGTACTTATTTTAATTTTTAGATTTCTCAATATATATTGGGGGAATGATTTTTAAACATGTTCTCCACACTAAAATAGGTTTCAAATTACCCAAGTCACATAGTTATATAATCTAGATTCAATGTTATGATAGAATTGTCTACATTGGTACCATTGTTATACATAGTTTCAACACGAGACATATCTAAAGTGAATATGCTATATAATTTTCACCTAATATTAAAAAATACAAATAATTTTATGATTTATAAACACTCCCAAGTACTATCATCACCCACCAAGATGTAATTTTATGCATTAATATCAAAGATGTACTTTTACATACTATATTGAGCCAATCTACTATAGTATTTAGTTTACTTTTAGTATGGTTGAGGTGATTAAATCACTCAATCTTGATAAATTTTCAAGTTGGACTTGATTGTATCATCTAACCCTAACTATTTGATATTATGAGTTGGCTTTGTTCACTCATGCTCACCAAGTTACAAGTATGATTGGGTTGTATAGTTGAGCTAATCTCAACTACCAAGTGGCAACTCACCTTTTCTCCAAGGTTTGGGGAATGTTCCTTCCAATACCTCGCTCTATATATTTATACACACACACACACACACACACACACACACACACACACACACACACACACACACATAAATGTAGGAATTGAGATATTTCTTGCCATCCCTCAACATATAAAAATGTAGGCAGAGAGAGGAGAGAGAGAGAGAGAGAGAGAGAGAGAGAGAGAGAGAGAGAGAGAGAGAGAGAGAGAGAGAGAGAGATGTATGTATCTTTATATATATATATATATATATATATATATATATATATATATATATATATATATACATCTCTCTCTCTCTCTGCCTACATTTTTATATGTTGAAGGATGTCAAGAAATATCTCAATGCCTACACACACACACACACACACACACACACACACACACACACACACACACACACATGTCTTAATCTCTATTTTAGATCCTTATAATGATAATATTTTAAATCAACCTACTAATAGGCAAGGTAGTTACATAAATGCACATGTGTACTCATATACCTTTCTCTTTTAATTTCAATAATTTTAAATAATTTTAATTCTAGATTACATACACTGATTATGTACTGTAACATTCTATTTTTTATGGGTTAGTCATCAAGAAAGCACTCAAGTTGGACTCAATCAAAGGTAATGTGTGTTATACACACCCATGTATGCATTTATTTACTTTAAAATAACAATTTCATTACTATATTAAAATGGGGGAATGTAAACACTATTTTATGGAGTATATAGCACCTAAGTATTGTAAACTTGGAAAACTTAGACCTTGGTTATATCTCTCAGTTCTAGACATTTCCCACATTTCTAAAGTCTCACATTTGATCTATATTATGCCATTTATCCTATCTCTTAGTCTGATTAGTCTTATGTTAATGACCTAGTATTTATATCTTTCTTAGAATGTTTATAGCCTACTTATCTTCTATCTCTATAAGTTCTGAGTTTGTACCTACTTTCTTGCTCCCTAGACACTAGTATCTAGGATAAACACCTACATCAATGCTAGTGTTTTGCTCTAATGGAAGCATCTAATACCATAAATTTATTTAATTTTCAAATGAAACATGTCCTATTTTTAGGCCTAAGTTCTTTAATTCAAGTTAATTCTCCAAATGGATTGATATAAATACTATATCAACTCCCATTCATTCCTCACCTAGAATAACATATAATATACCTAAGGCAATTTACCAAAGCATTCAATCAAGAAATTGATAAATAAAATCTTCCCTATTCTATATATTTTCATACCAATAATATGGAAAACATATACATAGGTCTAAAGTACTAAAGGATCAGACTAAGAGCATGATTGACAAGTTACAAGCTAAGCATTATTGTATTTGATTTGCACATATTGTATGATTCAAACACAAGCTAACATATAGGAGAGAACTACATCAATTTGAGGCCCTCCTTAGAGTATTATATATATAAGAAATTCTTATTGATAAAGGGGTCTTTGGGGTCATCTTGACACTATGTGCCCACTAACCCATTTTTTCCTAGGTTTACTATGAAGATGGAGAACTAGGGTTTTACAAATTCATGAGGAGTGATAGTCCATGACCCAAATATGAATAAACCATAGTTAAGGAAAAGTAAAACCCAAATGCATCTAGGTGGTCACATCCTTTTATATCATGTATTCTATACATGACACCTATGTCAAGTTTAAATAGTAGGATCAAAGCAATTGTCTAAGACCGATGCTAGTGTTAGTAGCTCTAGAGGCACTCAATCCATAGTCTGACTATTCTAGAATGATCTTCTAGTATGAGTTTTACATATTCTAAATCCATAACTTCATTAACATTTTAATAATCTAAGTACATTACTTATTTTTCAATTTATATATTTATCATAGTTGTACTTATTATTTTTAGCCTATGTTAGTTTAATAAATTAAGTATATGTATATTTGAATTTAGACTAAAATATCCTACTTTAGAGATAGTTTATCATCTATGTGCCCTAATATATCTCTACCCATTTAAACATAGATAAACATAATATAGATCCAATTTAGGATTATTTTTAATAAAATTTTACATCATTTAGAAAAACTTCATCATTTTGATGCAAAGCAAAATTCACTTCCTTACCAAACTCTGCCTTTGTCCTTCCTTCACTCTTTAATGTCTAGTCCTTTTTGAAAAATCATGAAAAACCATTATAATTTCCTTTTTCATGCTTCATGAGATCATGCAACATTAGTTTCAAATAACTTATAGTATCAAAAAAACATCTTTCAAATAAACTAAGTCCTTCTTTGTTCATAAACTCTCTTCAATCTTCAAGACAATCTCACAAGCCCTCAATGCCAAAATTACCTTTGTATGGGGAATTAAAAAAATGATGATTTAATTCATATCTAGACTTACCACCTTCTTTTAACATACTTTATAACTCTGCTAAAATAATAAAACCAATCTGACTTCTCACCTTTTTAAACAAGCTCCTTTCTAGCTTTACCTCCTATTAACCCTATTTTGGGTAAAATTATTTGTTTTGGGATATAAAAAATATTTAAAAACATACTAAGACCATTTAATATGACCCATTTGGGCCTTAAAACTTTAGAATTTTTAATATAGCAACATCCCTTATCCAAACCCTATTTCTTTCACTATCCCAGTCCTCAATTAGGCCTTTTAGCCATGTTCAAAACCCTCAGGTCAATAATTTATGGAATACATAGGGTAAAAACTTGAAACCACATATATATCTTAGGTATTGATAATACAAACCTAATAACAAAATTTTGGCCTTTTTGGTTAGTGGAAACTTCTTTTACAACCAGAACCCTAATCTAGGGATTTTTTGTCCCTATCACATGTTGAGATAGTAAAAATTTACATAAAATGAATATCCAACACTTTCACATAAAAATAAATATTGAAATATGTTTTTCTAACCTTATTTAAACTTTATTATTCTTTAAACAAGTCACTATAACCTATGTATCATTCATAATAATGGAAACTCAATTAGTTAACTCTGTATTTACATTCAGACAACATGGATAAAATGGGTTTTTTAGTTATTCCATAAATAAATAGATTAAAAAAATACTTAAATTTCCTCACTAAATATCTTGAATATTCTAAACCCATTTCAATGTCATTAGAATCAAAAAAAAGATTCAATACCAAATGACCCAATCTTGATTACTATGTTCTACCCTTTTTAAATAGGGTAACCTATATATAGGGTTTTTATTGTTATTACAACTTAAAATGATTATTTGGATTACCATAGGGTGTTTCCTCATCCCATTACCATTAAAAATTAATTTTAAAACTATTTTGAATCAAACAATCTCAATAATAACTATAGCAGGGTACAAACATTTGTCCTTATGGATTACATACATTCAATGAACAAAAAGTGTCATCAAATGAAAAATCATCACCTCTTAACCAATTTTAATCATAAAAATATTACTCTCCACTTTCCTTACACGTTTAATTTCCATCATTTCATAAAACACAATGACAAAATGATCAAAACCTTAAAATTATTTTTGGAATAGATTGTATGATGTAACCCCTATTGCAGATTTGATAGCCTATACAAAAGTAACTATCTTCACACAAAACTATAATTGCTACATTAGATTAAAAAATATGAAATTATATTACATAATATCATCAATAATTCAACAAAACTACTTACCATTTTAGTGTTCCACACACATATACTCTACTACATAATGTAGATTCTTTACATACAGAGTTCTTATACATAAATTTTATTGATTCTTCACAAAGTTTATCTTCAACATTCATTCTCAATCATCCTCAAATGGTATGAGAGGTTACCACCTCCAAAAAACTGATTCACACACTATAAAACTCATATATATATCAAATTTTCTCATAATGAGATCATAACTGATTCCTGAACCAATAAATTCTCAAAACTCCAAAACCCACATAGGGTGGTGGACTGCCACCTAACTCCTTTCTTCACAAATGAATTCATAATCAACATAGGATATTTATGAGACCATTAAAGTTCATTAAAAACGTTTTTTATAAATTACACATATTTTACATTCACCTATACCCATCAAAACATTATGAAAATTTGAAATTCCCTTTTGGTGGGAAAACTAGTTTGAACTCAATATTCAAATTTGAACACACCTAAGACACATTCTAGACCATTTGTGAGCATTCCAAGATTCCCTTGCATCATCGTTGTTTTCCATTATATGTGTTATTGGGGTTCTCATAATGTACACTATCATGTAGATGGGAAAAACATGATATTTAACCCACATATTTTCAATTAAAAACTTACATCCTACGTATGTGTAACATTTAAGTCCTTATTGTGGCATGTTTGATTATTGAATGCCATCAATAATTTATTTTTTTATTCCATGTATAATAAAAAAATTATACATAATTTTTGTCTAATTTTATTGTTTATATAATAAATCCACAAGATGGAAGATAGATTTTTTAATTTGAGGATTTTAATGAGTTAATTCACCTAGTTTATTGCAAAGATTTTTCATGATTTCATCCATAGATTAGAGAATGATTGTAAGAATGTCTTCATTGTGTGTAATTTCATGTGTTATTTTAGAGATTTATAATCTAATTTGAGATCAAGAAAGATGATCTTCAGGGTATTGGGTATTTGGGAGTCTTTACTTCCATTAAATAGGAAAGGAATAAATAAGAGTTAATAAGTTATTGGAGAGGTAGCTAAAGAAATATGAGATTGGAAGTAGTTGGAATATGGTGGTCAAGGACTTATAATATTTTGGTTAACTTTCAAAAAAATTATAAGAGACTATATGCACATGTAAGGTCGAGGGGATTTAGGAGGGATATTAGACCCTTTTTTCC
Source organism: Torreya grandis (assembly GCA_037957365.1). NCBI lineage: Eukaryota > Viridiplantae > Streptophyta > Pinopsida > Cupressales > Taxaceae > Torreya > Torreya grandis. The sequence goes on from JARHVA010001479.1 coordinate 1,934,187, forward strand.
CCCTAAATTAAGATTATTAAAAACCAAGATTTCTTGTCAAGATATCGATAGTCATACCTACTATTGAGTGTGATTAAAATATAATTCTACTATTTATTAGTGCATATATTCTATTTTTAATATTTCCCTTATTCTCAATTTTAAGTAATTTTCTCGTTATGAACTTTTTTTAGCCTAGAATATGGCTCTTAGCTTAAGGTTAATCAGACATGGTTACATTTTTTCTTCCTCCTTATTTAAAATTTAACTTTAATCAAAGGATTTCATTATTTATAGTAAACACTTTTATCTTAGGGATCCTCATTTATTCCATTAAAAAATGGTGGGATACTTATAAATCATGGTGGAATACTTATATATCACTATATAAAGTAGTAGTAAATTTATAAATGATATACAAATGGATTTCCAATATATATATATATATATATATATATATATATATATATATATATATATATATATATATATATATATTCAAACTTTTTGTACACGTTGTTAGAATACAATGGCAATGCTCTATTGTTATTATTGTTTTTGTTTTTATAGTTGTTGTTGTTGTTGTTGTAATTGTAGTTGTAGTTGTAGTTGTATATTCTCACAACCCATTTCTTTATTGGAATCAAAAATAAAAAATAAAAATCTCTCCCATACAAGAAGTTGAAGGCTAGAGAATTTGTATCACATGTTATTCCAAACTAAAAGATTAAACCATTATCTTGATATGTTTTATCAAAAATAAGAAATAGAGAATTGTGTTTCATGATAGTTTGAGTGAATAATATTTAAATTTAAATTCCTATATATTTAAATAAATTAGGGAGAAAAATAAATAAATAATTATTTATATGTGTAATTTATTAATTTGGGTGTTGGAAACTTTTGTTTTGGGAGGTTAACATATATTTTAATATACATTATAGTAAAAATAGCAATCTCTACACAACATGAAATATTGCATAATTAATATTTAATTTATTATTTTCAAGAAATTAGATGTTTAATTCTTAAATAATAAATGGGCATGAGTAGATAAAATAAGTAAATAACACGTAATAATTAAGCCACTGATTTTGTGTAAATAAATAGTATTTTTGCATTTTCTAAAGATAGTAATGAGTGATAGAAAATATGACTTAGATTATTTCGAGATATTATGGCTGAGACAGAGTCTAATACTAGAGGAACATGACTAGGATACTATCATAAACTAATATCTAGATTTTGTTTCTTGATTGGATGGGACCACTAAAAATAAGACACCCTATTGTCTGGCACTATAGTCCTGGTCTTTCTACCATTGTCCAAAATGCTCATAGAGATAAGAATTTTCTAAGTTTTTTTCATAGCATTTGTGTTAGCCTGTGTACCAAATTTCATATAATCACTATCAACAAAACTCCCTATAGAGTTGATTCTTTATGTGCTTATGTTTTCTATGTAATTAAATGGAACTTTGGCAAATAGGGAAAGGGGTTAGTGTGTAAAGGATACATTGGATGCACTTCACACCCTGTGTGTGGGCACACTACCTACATACCAATCCTTTGAGGAGGGATCAAACTATATGTAGTTCTCCCATTTAAGTGCTTGGTGCAATAGTGTGATGAAAATACAAATAAATACAAAACTAGGTATACTTGGGATGATTAGGGGCTAGTGTAGAGGTTTGAATAAGCTTGAAATATTGATGGGTGGTTGTATGCAAAAAATAGGTAAGAGTGCTTGAGTATTTTTACTTGTATTCTTACTTCTATTTTTAAAATGAGTGCCCACCCTTATAAAAGGACTTTAAATGGCCTTTTATAGGGGATTTAATAATCATGGGTTAAATAAATTTGCATTAGACTAACATGAATTAAGATAAGGACTCAAATAAATATGACTATTAGAAGCCAAAATGTACTTGGATAACAACACCAAAAATAAGACACCCTAATTTTTAGTGTTGTAGTCCAAGTTTGGGCATTATTGTCCTAAGGGCAAGAGACCTGGTGGGATGGATTTGTCATGGAATGAGAAATCTGGGTTTGTAAGGGTTCAGTCTGGGAGGCTATGGATGACTGGGAATTAATAAAAACATGCCTATGAGGGTCATGAGAGCAAGTAAAATAGACCTATGGATTGGGTGTTATTAGCCACACTAAAGTTACCAAATTTTGCATTTTATATGACTACATTTCCCCCCTTTATTCTAGTGATGTAGCAAAGTGAAATACTAGGATAAAGGAAAAATAGAAATCATACCTAAACTTACATGTAAAGGTGAAGCTCATGAAGCTGTGTGATGTTGGATATGCGTAGAGAGAGCATGGTGTGAAGTGTGAATATATAATTAAAAAACATACAGTAGATCAATCCTTACTAGATACATTATATCTAAAATAAAAACATACAAATGTTGGGTAAGATAGAGAAGAAGAGAAATGAATTAATACACTTCACCAGGTATGTGAACTAATACAAAACCTATCATGATGATGGATTATGCTAGGTGTGTGCTATACCAAAATTAATATCATGAATGGAGTTGAGTGCTCAATTCCCTAGATGTGGATCAAGAATGTAAAGGTAAGACTTTTGGCTCTAACATCACCTACTAAGTAAAGATAATAAATCATGTGTGTGTCAATCGATGTTTAGACTATGTGTCTAATCCCTCTGAATAAGTGGCTCAAGAATACAAGGGCTAACTAGTCCTTTGGCTCCATTGTTACCCTATGAAGTGAAGCTATGAAGTAACACTGATGTGGGATAGATGTCATATGAGATGGATCTTGAATCCCATGAATGTACTATGATCTGACAATGTTGGTGTGATATCCAAATGTATGCTAGAAACTGGGCCACTCTTGGGTATTTCAAAAGATAGAGATTAGGCTTGTATGAAAGGCACTCTAAAACTAGTGTAATAGGCTTATGTAGAAGCCAACTCATGAACTCAAGTACTCAGGGAGTTAAGATTTTATGAAAGCCAAACTTGAAAAAGGATTCCAACCACCTATAGATGGAGTAAGGCATGAAACTACTAAGAAATGCTTGGGAAATAAACTAAACTTATAAAAAGGGGAGGATCACCGTGTTGCACACATTACCATTAACATTGGTGTCTAGAACATGGAGTCTAAACTAGAAGTTATATCAAATACCTAACCTAAAACTAGAAGTAAGAGCCATCATGCCACATATGATGCCCCATATATCTAGATTCTCTAAAAAAAAATTATATTGAAACATACTAAATCTAGGCTATCCTATGCTAACAAACCTTTGACTAAACTCACCTTTTTATCTATTTATAGAAAAACTAATTTTTTTACTATTTGGATAGAAGCACCAAAATATGACACACTACTATCTAATGATGTAGTATAAGTTTTGAGTTATTGTCCAAGGCTAAATTTAATGACTATTATGGACTCTCTATTGTTTTCTTGGTCTATTCTACCTCGTCTAATGTCTAGATTCTATTTTGAGTGTTCTAAAAATTACTTTTTTGATTGTTCAAAGCTTTAAACTCTATGATAAAATCCATATTTGTTGCCCCCTCTTTTGAGGGTAGGCATGAAGACCCTTCAATGACTACCCTCAGAAGAGATAGCCTTGCAAGTGTGCTATTTTTCATATATACATGATATAGCAATGATAATTGATGAGATATCTCAAGATATAAAAATGTTTGTATTGAGAGATTTTTAGATCAATAGGGGTATGCCTAGATACATATAATAATTTTTAATCATTTAAAATTTATTGAACTAGAATTAAAAGTTTTAGTTGTTAGTTGTTAGTTTTCAAGGAGGGATGAAGCATGATGTTCATCATGGCATCTAAGAAAGAAAGATAAATGCATGATATGTATCATGGCATTGCAAACAAGGGCAAGCCATCAAGAAACAAGAATAAAAATCAAGAAGAAATAGTCATACAAAGCTAACCAAGGGGCCAAGAAAATAAGGGACATGGACACATGTTACTCATACTTAAAAGCAAACATACAAGGCATGTTCACATTCCACATACACATACCATAAAAACAAGCAAGATTGGCACAAGGGCCATAAACACATATAAGAGTATAAGCAAGGGACATTGGCAAATGTCTAATGGTATAGACATAAAAATATAAGAAAAATATATTGGAAAATGTCCTAAGGCACACATAAGAAACAAAACTAGAATTGGAAATACAATCACATCTAGATACACAAAGCAAGAAAGGAAAGCATGTAAAAACTAGAAATAGAATCTTATCTAGCTAATCAAAGAAAGAAGGGAAAGTAGGAAATACATGTTTAATAAAATATTAGATATATGTTAATAGATACACAAGTTATAATACTAGTGAAATGTTTATATAGTAATCTATGTAATCTAGTAAGTAATTTAAATCAACATGATAACTTGGACTGTGTAGTGTAGGAATGACATAACCTAGATGGTGTAGTCATGTAGAAGATTCCCCCAGTGGTTATGTATATCTATGTGTGTCTCAAATGTAGAAGTTGGATGCCCCCTCAATGGGTAGAGTGAAATATTCAAGGACCTAGATGTCACTGCACACACTCAAAGAAGATCAAGTGAAGCATGGTAATGTAGATAAATTGACAAACAATAGCATGAAATAGTAAATGTATGTCCTAGCATAGCAGTAGTAATGTAAAGCTTGGATGATATATATAATCAAAATGTTTTTGTGTTTTGGATGTATTTTAATGTTTTTGGATTTTTGAAATAAGCTATATACGATTATGATTTTAACAAAAATTATGTAGACTATAATATGTAAAATGGCATGCTAGACATGGAATCTCTGTAGATGCATAATATTCATTGGGGTTTCGCGTTTATTTCCTTCAAGTTAGGATAGATGATAAAATTTAGGGATATAATTTTTGGTAATAATATATAGACCTAGCTAATTTGGTTTGAATTTTCCTTTGATTTATTCTTTGACATTGACATTGACATTGTAAAGGTTTTCTTTGAAAACAAGATCATTAACTTCAAATTCTCTGGTGTGAACTCACTTGTTGTAGGATAATTGTATAAATTGTTGGTATCTATTAATGATAGGGAGATACTTAAAAATAACCAATGAGTTATATGTAATGAGGCAGAAAGCATGAACATAGAGTGAAATGCATGTAATTATAGTGATTATTTACGCAAAGATATACTTATAAAGAATAATCCACGTGCATGATAATAAGTAAGAGATAAATAATGTGACATTGTGCATGAATTAATATAAAATTTTGATATACAACTTAACATTTTGTATGTGTTTAGTATGATAAATCTAGAGACTTTTCTATATGACAAATATAAAGTAAAGGATAGAGAATATGATTTTGTGCCTAAATGCATACAATGATTTCACTTGTAACATAATATTACTAACATTTTTAGCATGAAAAACTTGAAAATTATTCCATATGAGAGATAAAGAGTATGTAAAAGGAATATTTAAATCTTGTGTAATTTTAGCAATAAATATAGTAATATCATCCCTTATTATGAAAATTAAACATGAAATGCAAAGTATGAAACATTATACTAAAATATGATAGACTTCATCATTCATGTACATGATAGAGCCCATTATGGTTTCCTTATTATTTAAAAGAAATGTAAGAAAAGTTTGTAAATAAATGAGAAATATTTTTATAATTTGAGTATGGATGTAAGGTGATACATCAAGAAGAAAAATGGATGATAGTATATGTAATTAGGATTTTTCAAAAATATTTTTGAAAAATACTATGAATTTTTGAAATTGAAATTGAATTTAAGAGTTAAATATGCAAGATAAAAGTCAAAAATTTATGAGAAAGTACTTGATTTAATGGGACCTAGTAGATACAACTAGGGTTTTGAGATTTTTTTTGAAAATTACTATGAATTTTTAAGATTTGAAGTGATTTTCTGATTTTAATATGTAACCAAAAATTTAGAAAATGATTGGAAAATTACTAGGAGGATAGTTGATGCAACTAGGGTTTGAAATAAATTTATTCAAAAATTTACTATACAATTTTAAAATTTGAGAGGAATTTTTTATTTTAATTTTCAATAAAAAATTCAAAAAATTATGGGGAAAATCAACTAAGAATTTACCCTAGGGTTTCTAGGGTTTTTATGTGAAATTCAAAATAAGTCAAGTTCACTAAATGGTTTATTAATTTTGGGAAATTAGATGTTTAATTACTAAATAATAAATGGGTCTGAGTGGATAAAATTAGTAAATAATATGCAATAATTAAGCCACTAATTTTGTGTAAATAAATAGTATTTTTGCCTTTTCTAAAAATAGTAATGATTGATAAAAAATATAAATTAGCTTATTTCAAGCTATTATGGTTGAGATAGAGTATGATATTGGAGAAATAAGACTAGGATACTATCACAAATTGAGATCTAGAGTTAATTTTTTTATTGGATGTGACTGCCAAAAATAGGACACCATACTATCTGATGTTGTAGTCTTGGTCTTGCCATTATTGTCTAAACTACTCATAGATATATGATATTTTTGGGTTTTGTTTGTAGCATTTGTGTGAGCCTGTGTACCAAAATTTAGATCTTCACTATCAATGGAAATCCCTATAGAGCTGATTATTCATGTGATTATGTCTTTTATGAAATTAAATGAAAATTTGGCAAATAGGGAAAAGGGGTTAGTGTGTAAAGGATATGTTAGACACAATTCACACCTTGTGTGTGGGCACACTACCTACATACCAATAATTTGAAGATGGATCAAGCTATATGTAGTTCTCCCATTGAAGTGCTTGGTGCAATAGTGTGATGAAAATGTAAATAAATTTGAAACTAATTGTACTTGGGATGACTAGGGGCTAGTATAGAGGCTTGAATAAGCTTGAAAGACTATTAGATGGATGTATGTAGAGAATATGAAAGAGTGATTTAGTAATTTTGCATATATTCTTGCTTCTCCCTTGAAAATGAGTGCCCACCCTTATAAATGGACTTTGAATGGCCTTTTATAGTGGATTTAATGATTGTGGGTTAAATGAATTTATGTTAGGCCATCATGAATTAGGATAAGGATTCATAAAAATATGACTGTTAGAAGCCAAAATGTACTTAGACAATAATGCCAGAAATAGGACACCTTGAGTTTTAGTGTTATTGTCTTGAGGGAAGGAGACCTGGGGGGATGGATTTGTCATGGAAAGAGAAATCTATGTTTGAAAGGGTTTAATCTGAGAGGCTATGGATGATTGAGAATCAGTGAAAACATACCTATGAGGGTCATGACATCAAGCAAGATGGACCTATGGATTGGGAGTTATTAACCACACTCAAGTTACCAAATTTTGCATTTTATATGACTACAATATTTATCAAATTTTACATAGCTACAAAAGGAAAACAAAGAGAAGATCAAGTCCTTTAATTTATGTTATAATGTCTTTGAGGGAAAAAATATACTTTTAGAATAAGCCTACACAAACATATGTTATAATGGAATAAAATACCTTAACTTCAACTATTTTGAGACTCATACATTTTGAAACATATTAGACAGTAAACTTCCTTCAAAAAGTTGAATCTTGAGTTATAAATAAGGACACTAATTTAAATCATGAGTGATAGATAAGCACAATAATTTATGTGAGGATAATTTTTTTTTATTTGATCAGGTAAATAACTTGGTTTTACAAGGATATAGGAACCATAAAAATGATATACAAAAAATTACCAGGCCACTAAGGTCGGACAAAAAAAAAGAACAAAAAACTATCTATAAAGGCCCATAGACATTAAAATAAAAAAACAAAAATTATATCAGGGGTGGGGGCCCTCCAATGTTTATTTATAAAAAAACCATAAATATAAATTCATATTTGTATAATTTTTTTTTACATTAACAAACCCCTAATTTATATACACACCTTATCTATACATTAAACATGAAGAATATATATAAATTAATGTTTGTATATAAACACTATTTATACACATGTATATGTCTACTATGTATACACTTTATATATACTTATATAAACATATTGTATATATGTTAAAACACAATATGTTTATATTCAAGTAATTATTAGTAATTTCACTTGGATATGAACTAACAACAACTATATTTTAAATTATAATAGGAGAAATAAATGGCTCTAATTGAATAATGTATGTAGGTAACCCCTAATAATGTTCCCATTCTTGAATATATTGTAATATGTGGAAATAAGACATATAACTTCACTAATAGATATTGACTTATCATTTATTAACATGATTTTGTAGATATCTATGTTGGGATGTAATTTTGTAACCA